>APFE030503070.1:88378-120732 GCA_000404065.3 Pinus taeda | reverse complement strand
CCCTTTCAAATGAAATTCCATTGCAACCACAGGTACTCATCGAACCCTTTGAAAAATGGGCTTTATATTTCATTGGACCTATTAATCCATCATCTAAGCAAAGAAGTATATATTGGTATGTACTGATTATGTCACTAAATGGGTAGAAGCCAAAGCTTTAGTTTCTGCTACTGAAAATTCAGTTGTTAATTTTCTTTATGAGGATATTTTTACTCGCTTTGGTGTTCCAAGAGAAATTGTGACAGATCAGGGAAGTCAATTCACATCCAACTTGGTGGAAAAGCTGATGGAAGAATACAAAATCAAGCATAGAAGATCTACTGCTTACCATCCGCAAGCAAATGGTCAAGTGGAGTCTACAAACAAAGTTCTTGAAAGTATCATCACCAAAACTATTCATATACACAGAAGAGATTGGGCAGAAAGGCTTCCTGAAGCCTTATGGGCCTGCAGAACTACATGGAGAATTACAACAGGACATTCTCCCTATGAACTTGTTTATGGGAAAGAAGTCCTGCTCTCCATTGAGTTCCAAGTCAAAACCTTCAAGATGGCAGTTCAATTGGGGATGGATCTATCAGAAGCCCAAAAGCATAGAATGGAGCAGTTGAATGAGCTAGATGAGATCAGACAAGAAGCAATCCTAAGAATTGATCTAGTTCAATATCAAAGAGCTAAGTGGCATGACAAATATATTAAAGAGAGAAAGTTTCAAGAAGGAGACTGGGCATTTCTATTTGATTCCAAGTTTAAAGACTTTAAAGGCGAATTTCAGACTCATTGGCTTGGGCCATATCAGATTGATAAAGTCTTTAGCAATGGAGCGGTAAGAATCAAGACCATTGATGAATTTCAAACTCCTCTTATTGTGAATGGCCACAGATTAAAGATCTATCATAAGCCACTCTCAAAAAAGGAATTTGTCAAAATGTTTCAAGATAATTTTACAATAAGGTTGGTGAAGAAGAATCCTTCTTCTCCACCAGCCTAGCCTTTGTTCTTTTCTTTTCAAAAAAAAAAAGATAACTGTATAAGCCTGAAAACCAATCACTGATTGGCAGTCTTATACAGAAAACACAGGGTGAAAATCAGGAATTCCTGACACCCTATGTTTTCTAAAAAAAAATCTCTCTCTTTCTTATTTTTTATTCCATTCCATTTCATTTCCATCCCACTCCATCTAATTTCCATTCCACATCACTTCATTTCATTCAACTCCATTTCATTCATTTCATTCCATTAATAAAAGTTTTTATGACCATTTTCATCCATTCAGTTATCGTTTATACATCTCATTCATTTCGAGATGCCATCAAGGAGCAATACTACCCTGTCAAAAGCTACGAGGACAAATACATGAAGTGGACCACGCTGTGATAGGGAAGGGATCAAGATGTGCCAGAGTTCACCAACATTTTTCATACCCTTCGCACACAGTTGGGTATCAAAGATTCTGATCTGCATCTGGTACTCAAATACCGCGGCTGCCTACACTAATACATCCAGGAAGAGATGGAGTTCCTAAACATCTCCTTGCTTGGCACGGAGTACCGATACGCTATCAAAATCGAGCAAAAGTTCAAACAAAAGAAGTGAGACTTTGGATCTGTGAATCTGAAGACTAAAGGACAAAGCCAAGGCGGGGTGACCCAAGACAACCCGTCGAAGCTGCAAGAAAAGAACAACACCACGAAGTCGAAAAAGTACACAAGAAAGTGGTGTGAGTTCCACAAGAGCCCCACTCACAACATAAGTGAGTGTCGGACCAAGCAGTCGCTGGTGGCCGAGTTGAAGGCTTCCGAATCAGATTCATGTTCCGACACTGAGCAAAAACTTGACAAGGGGAATGGCAAAGGGACGCAGATCATTGATGCAAATCCCAACGCCACTTTTGCCACCGCCAAGATCCATAAAAATGAGCCCGAAGATCCAGAGGAGGGGGAGCGTCTTTTCCACTCACAAATGTGGGTGAAGGGTTCGCCGCTGCAATTCATTGTCGACAATGGTAGCCAACAGAACCTCATTTCAGCAGAGGTCGTGAAACAGTTGGGTCTACCGACTACACCACAAGTGCAGTCGTATAGTATTGGGTGGCTTCATGAAGGACGAGATCTCAAAGTTCGCCAACAGTGTTGCCTTTCCTATAGCATCAAGCCCTTCATAGATGAGGTATTGTGTGATGTTACACCTCTGGATGTTTGTGATGTACTATTAGGCCAACCATACTTGTGGAGGCGACATGTTGTATATGAGTCAAGGCATCGTACTGTCATTATTTCTTTGAATAATTCATTATACAGGATACTGGAGGTAGCCCCACCTACTTCCACCTCTTTGATCACTTCCAAGAAAGGCAGCAAGCTCGTCTCACAAACTAGGAAAATTTATTTTATGTCTCGTTTGCTCCCAAAGTAAGGGGAAGATCGTCGCCCAATCCATGACCCCCGTGAAGGGTTCCTCCACGCAGTAGCAGCAACAGAGGGATACGGCCATGAAAGAACATAGGAACAACTTCTCCTCACCTACAAGGGTACCACATAAGCTTCAGGTGGGCAACAAAGTCTAGTTGCATCTGCAGAAAGAACACCTTACAAGAGCCCATCAGAAGCTCTGACCACTCCAACATGATCCTTACAGCATTACCAAGGCTATGAAAACAATACTTTGGAGCACATCATTCCTCCATTCCTTCGCTTGCATGCAGTGTTCAATGTAGACCGTCGTCGACCATGCTTCCCATCATTTCTGGACACATCAGAGATTGTAGAACAGCTCACCAGAGACCCAGCTCAGCAGAAGCTTCCTCATCTCAGGGAGGAACTCAATGCAATGGGGACCATTGCTTCCTAAGGGGGGAGGAATTATCCAAGTGGATGTTGGTGGCCACCCACCTATCCCATTTGAACCCCCACAACTGTCTCTTTCAGTTTTTTAGTTTCCATAATTCTAGGAATTAATGCATAACATAGAGAACCAAATACTCTAAAATGTTGAACAGTAGGAAGATGATTATACCACATTTCATAACGAGATTTATTATCAATGATAGAAGAAATACAATGATTGCAAATATAAGTTGCACAAAGCACTGCTTCTTCCCAAAACATAAACTTAACATTCTTAAAGAACATCATACATCTAACCATATTAAGAAAAGTTCTATTCATACGTTCTACGACCCCATTCTGTTTTGGATTATAAGGTATGGTAGTTTGATGTTTGATTCCATTGTCCTTCAAGTATTGTTCAAAAGCATTAGAAGTGTACTCGTCACCATTACCAGTTCTGAGAATGCCTATATCTTGTTGAGTTTCATTTTTAATCATCAAATGAAAATTTTAAAAAACATCAAACACTTGTGACTTATTCTTCAACAAATACACCCAACACATTCCCGAGTAATCATCAATAAATGTCAGCACATATTTATTTCCATTTGCAGTTGCAACGGGCATAGGTCCACATAAATCTGAATGTATGAGACCTAATTTTCGTGAAGATCTGAAAGAAGAACTATGAAAAGGTTGTTTATAATGCTTTCCTACAATACAAGCATCACAAAGTGTAATATTTCTTGGAACTGTCAGAAGACCTTTAATACCTCACTTTTTCATAATTTTGATGCTGCCATAATTGATGTGACCAAATCGAGCATGCCCCAACAAGCTGGGAGACAGAATATCACTTTGTTGCACCAAAAGAATAGAATTTTCACGACAATTAGTATATGAAGTACCATTTAATTTTAAAAGTGTACCTTCTTCGACACCATTCATAACAACTGCATTATCAGATGCTCTTATCTCAATAATTCCATCAAATATCTGAATAGAATGCCCCTGTTGCCGAATATGGATATGAGACATCAAATTTTGTTGAAACGGTGGAATATAGAGTACATCCTTTAGAACATAATCTGCAAAATTAGGTATCTTCAAACGAATAGACCTAATGCCAGATGGTTTAATTTGAGACTTGTCAGCAAAGTAAATAACACCATCAATATCTTCATTGGCTATTTCAAAAAAAAAAAATTCCTAAATGTCATATGACAAGTGGCCCTTGAATCCAAAATCCAACTATCTCACCATGAAGAAAATGTAGTGTTGAAAACATCATTAATATTAAAATTACAGTGAGCAACAATGTAATCGCAGACTCTGATGATTTTCCCTTATCTGGTGGTAGTTGATCTTTCTTTTCATTCAATTGTTCTTTCCTTTCACTGACTTTCTCCCAAGGGATTTTACAGTTACTATCGATATGCCCAATTTTACCACATCTAAAACATCTGATAGCTAGTCTATCATTAAAATTCCTTTTTTTTCCACTGTACAAGCCCAAATAAACTCCACAATGAAAGAGCATCATATTAATGATAAATTTACTTATTTATACATATGAAATCTAGGTACGAGATAGTTGTGTCTCAATAACTTATTAACGGTAAAAACATAATGTAAAACTAATTACATATTATACAATAACAATCCCAAAGGATTAGTTAACATGGTATACGTTGGTTGCCTCTCGTAGTGTTTCAGTGTTGTGTTTTGGCGTTGAATGTTTTATCCCCCACACCACTTCACTTCCTATGTCGCCTTTGTATCTCTGCTATGCCATACGGCATACCTCCTCCAGGTTGTATTACATTGATCTTTTCATAGAATTGTGTTAATATGTATATCTCGGTTATGTTGAATGGTTGGAGGCTATTGAATCCCGCGATGTGTGATACCACGATGCCTCCATATAATATTACGCAACTCCCGGTTTCATATATACCACTCCATGTATAACGAGGCCGACTGTGGTTGCCTAAATGTTGTTGGTTTCCAATCCACTGCATACCACAGAGTCCTGTAACCGTCGCTACCTATATCTCTGATCCTATTACGTTATTCAACTTCACACTGCCCAATCTTCTACCATACCACACTGAATAATACGCTACCAATACCACGCCTTTTTCAAGCTGCCTCCATGTCGTTTTTAATATATACCTTTTTTTGTGTGGTACATACCTCACTCCCATACACTACCATAACATACATACTAATCCCACTCTCAATTTGGTGATACGCTGCCATCAATCCGCTCTCGGTTTTTTTTAACTGTGATATCTCCCACACCTAGGAGTTTTGTTGATATATGTGTTTTATTAAGATATGTGTTTTAATATATATCATTGTTTTATAAAAAAAAACATCTCTCAACATTCATAACCGTGGGGCCCGAAATTGACTCTCTCATATAATACCCCTGCTCCATATTTATATCAGAAATGTAATTTTTTTACAAAATTACTATCGGAAGTGCAATTTTTTACAGTGTATTATATTAGAGAAATTTTGAAGTCCAAAATGGACCTCCTAAGAAAAATGTACAACCAAAATAAACTTTATAAGAACCAATAGGATTTAAGATGATGATGTCAACCATGGGGGATGATTCACCATTTTTGGAGTAAAAAAGTGCAAAGATTAAAAAATAATAAAATAACAAAACTATTTTTTCAACTCGTACTTTCAACTTATCTCCCTAAGTTTTTACTCAAATTTCAAGCAAGAGTACTCATTGGATAAAACATTTTATTCTTCATCCAAAGAGTACCCATGTCGCATACTTTCGATGGACCCTACTACAAGAAAAATGAGAAATACATGGAAAAAACGTTATTGCAATCACGTTTTTCATGTATTTCCCATTTTTCGTGTAGCAAGGTCCATCGAAAGTATGAAACATGGGTACTCCTTGGATGAGGAATCAAATTTTGCATCCAATGAGTGTTTTCGCTCGAAATTTGAGTAAACCCATACATAAATAAGTTGAAAATAAAAGTTGAAAAAATAGTTTTGTTTTTTTTTCCCTTTAAAATTTGATGATGTAATCTAATTTTATTTTATTATTTCCACTATTATTTTATAACTTCCTTAGGAGACCCATTTTAGACCTCAAAAGTCACCTAATGGGCAGCAGAAGTACATTTTCTTTACAGTACACGTTTAAAATGCATTCATTGATATCTATTGTTGAAGTAGTCCTCTCGGGAAAAGAGAACTATCATGAATGGTCAAGGAAAATAAAACACACTCTCATTTTCAACGAGTTGTGGAATGGAGTTTGTGTAGGAGAAGGAGATAATGAACCTGCAAAGCCCACTTCAGATAAGGACATTGTCATTTGGGAAAACAAGAGCAGCAAGTCATATGTCTTGATTGTGGCATCTATAAATGAAAATGTGAGTCTTCATATTTCACCATTTTCAAATGCTTTTGAAGCCTTACAGAAGTTGAAGGAACTCTATGACTCACACTCTAAACTTAAATTTGTCCAATTGATGATTAAATTATTCAGTCTTGAATTGAAAAATGATGATCCTCTTGCTTTAGCATCAGAAGTAAGATCTATTATGCATGATATCAAAACCACTGGTGTTCAAATAAACATTCCTCTCATAGTTTATATCAAGGCACTATATCCCACTCATTCAAGTTATCTTGAGTCATTGCAAACAAGTGGAAACCTCAATGAGATTACCTTCGACTCCCTTGAGAAGAAGTTTGTGGAAAGAGAGAAGGATTTTGGGAAGAACACAGCTCTTTAGTCTTTTGAAGAAGTTGTGTGTCTTTCACATAAAGAGAAGAATCATGCACAAGATTATTCTAGAGGAAGAGGTGGTCGAAGAGGAAGAGGGAGAAGGAATTTTAGAGGCAGGGGAGAAAACAGTGCCAAGGAGAAAAGTACAATCTTCATTGCATACGCTGCAATAGAGATGGAGATGATGCATCCACATGTAAGTTGCCTTGGGACAAAATTGAACAGGAAAGACATGAAGCCAAAGGTAAAACCAATGAAAAAGAGAAAGGTAAAGCACCCGAATCTGCTCACTATGTTGTGGCACATTGTAATATTGGAGTAATTGAAGACTTGTTTAATGCTTCACTTGCTTCTTGGGAAAATGATTGGTTGTTTGGTTCAGGAGCAACTTGCCACATGACTTTTAGAAGAGATATTTTTGAAGAATTTACTAATAATGTTGATGGAGCAGTATACTATGTAGACAAATCAAAACTCAAGTCATCAAATCTTAGCACTATCATTGATGCAGGAGCATTCAGCTCAACAATATCATTGTATTTTAGTAGACATAGGGGGTCTTGTATTTTAAGGCATTTGGTTTCCTGAGTGTTGAATTAACGTAATTACTTTGGTTTTGAGTGATTTTAATGAAAATATGAATTAATTAAGTATTGTGAAGCATATTGTAAATGTTCTCGAATGTAGAAGAACATGAGAGAATCGGGATAGTTGAGAGATTGAGAGATTTGAGAATTAATTGCAAATCTTAGATTAGGAGTTAGTTCATGATTTTGTGGATTAGAGAGGATCCTTGGAGATAAGAAAGAGATTTTAGGGTTTTGTTGAGAAGTTTATGGATCTAAACCAGGAATTGGTTGTAGAATCCTTTTGTATAAATGTAAGCCTAAAATCCATAGTCAGGGGTTAGCTAGTTAGTTAGGAGTTAGAGTGTGAAGAGTTTGATTGTAAGCCTATGGGCAGATTGTGAAACAGAGGCCACTGATATTCGAAATCAAGCCTGAGAGAAGAAATTGTGTAAATACCTGTTTATTAATACAAATAACTCAATTCTGAGTTTATGTGTGTGTGTGGAGTAATTTAGCTATAATCTGTGTGTGAACTAGAGTAAGTTGTATGTAACAGAAGTTGCATGTGCAGAAACAGAGGCGAAATACAGAGAAGAATAACAGAGAGTTGTTACGGCTTTGTACACACCAACAGTACAGGAGGAAGCCTTTAATGTTACAGTGAAGGTGAAGGAAGCATAAAGGCGTGAACGGAGTTAAGGAGGAAGTTGTGATGTAAAACAGCTAAAGACCAAAACTCTGGAAGAAACCTGAAACCATAGGAACACTAAGAAACGGCCTAAACGTGAAGTAGGCAAAGAACTGTCAGATCTTTTAGATTGGCATATATGAATGGCGAAAGAAGAATGGCAGAAGACTAGATCGTGGGGATAGGAGAGCACGGAAAGTCTTGATTGCAGTTGAAGGCCCGCAATCAACCTTAGCCATCGATCGCAAATTCAAACGCTTATGTCGAATTCAACTACAGGGGTTGAGAGTTTGGAAATCCGCGTGTTAATTGAAGGGCCACAGACTATTGGATCACGGCTAATGCTAACCATTGGATTAATATCGCGTCGCATCATTCAAGAGTGAATGAACCTTGGGCGGAAGAGATTGCGATATGCGATCTGCGACGATCGGGTGAACCATCAACCGTCGGATTAATCAGGAGATCAACAGTGGAGGATGTCGATTGGATCTGTTTATTGGGTGGATCAACGACCGTCAGAGTGAATGGTAAGATCAACAGTGTAGAGTGAAGCACCCGTGCAAAAAGGGAAAGTCAACGTGGAAGTTAACATGGGACCAGTTGTTGTTCAATTTTTGTTCAATTAATGTTCAGTTGTTGTTTAATTGATGTTCAATTGTTGTTCAGTTGTTGTTCAGTTGTTGTTCAATTGAGGAGAAGACCCGAGAAGTTTATAGACGCGAGTTAAAGTTATTTGAGTTCCAGAAGACGAGTGGAGATCACGTGACAGCCATTGCTCTGATGGAATGAAATCGATGGTGGAGATTGAACCGATAAAGGTGAGCCTCGGAAAATGTGTCAAAGTTGTGGAAAGGTAAGGTTAATGCGGTTTATGTATATCTCTATTATATGAGGTTATTATAGAAATAAAGCGGATTAAAAGAAATTAACCATGGTATGATTAGTGTTGAGTAAATCCAAGACCAGAGTAAGAGGGTATGATTAATATGCGCGGGTTTAAGAATTAACGAAAGTTTATGAGCGTTGAACAAGATTCCGCTGGAGAAGTTAATTAAGGATTAGACTATTGAAAAGTCTTCGAAACATTTCCACATGAGATTTTATTAAGGGACCTTAAACGAAATTTATGAAGGGTTGACTAGGCAGGGAGATTGAATTTCCTAGAACAAATGAGATTATGCATTTTATATGCATATTGTGGGTATTGTCGACTTAGCCACCATCATTTTGGTATCAGAGTAGAATTGTGGTTGAGACATTTGGTAAAGTAGCACAAAGAAATCCTGTGTGAAAATTTCTTTGTGAAAATTTAGAACAGAGTTATGTGTTAAGATGTGTATGCAGGTAAGAGGAGATCAGATTCTAATCTGACAAACAATAGGCATGCAGAGATAAAGTATAGCATAATATTGGGAGAACTTGCAAATGCAAGGAAATAGAGAACAATCCATTCAAACTACAGGTGAATGGTAGAACAAGATCGTGCAGAGATATTGTTTCAGCTCACAAAGGCAATTCCACAGAGGATGTGGGTAGAATTGCTAAGGGATAAAAGAAGCAGGTAAAAGTTTCTGAATGAACGCAGAATGTGGCAGAACCTTGAGGAATTTCAACAGAGGTTGGATAAAGAGGACAGTTGTGTTCTTAGAAGATGAAGATGAGTTGAAGCCTAGAAGGAGCAAAGAGAAGGGTTCAAATGAGGTTCTAGAGATAGCGAACCAAGAGCTTGCCAAGAGACCAAGTATAGAGGAAAGCTTGGTGAGGTAAGTGGCAGCAAGGAGGACTTGTTGTTGCAGAGGCTTTAGTGCAACTCATAGTGAATGAGTGAGGAACTCATAGAGATGGAGAAGAAGATGACTATTGATAGTCATAGTGGAGGTTCTGAGGGAAACCACAGCGGAAGAAAAGTGAAGAAGCAGAATGCCAAGGCAAATGGCAAGAAGATGAGCCAAGAGGAGTTTGACAAGGAGATGGATGAGATAAGAGAAGAACTCGATGTGTTAATAATGCTACTAGAGGAAAGCCAAAGACTATATTGGGCCTTGAAGAAGAAGCAAGTGAAGTGACATAAGTTACAGAGAAGGCTACAATAGAAGCAAATAAAGTGGCCGACGGAAAAACTCAGAGAAGCTGAGTTGGAAATGGAAGTGTCCATTTGTGAACCAGAGCAGGGTGAAGTTCTAGGTGAAGATGAAGACTTGGAGATTGAAATTTAAAGTGAGACCAAAGGGTCACATGATTTTAAATATGATAATTTGTGTATGTTTGCACATGAAACATGCGAAGAAAGACAATTTGCTGATATTGTCGTAAAGGAGGAAGAAGACAGGCAGAATCTAAATTATGTTCTGAAAGAAGAAGTAGAGAAGGATATCAAGCAATCAAGTGAAGGATTTGATGAGATTGAAGAGAAGACAAATGAAATATTTATGCGTCATGTACAGGACTTGGTGATTGAATCATCAAATGAGATCATGAGGTCCTGTGGTTTTACAGCTGACAAGTTGTGGGTGAATGCAGATATTGTAGAAGACAAACCATCTTATGGAACCGTCTTGAATGAAGCTGAAATTTTCTAAGTAAAGTATGATGATCATTGTCTCTCAAATGAAGATCAAGTTGAGTTTTTACATCAGAAGGAGTTCATAAATTCCTTGCTTAGTAGAAGAAATATCTTCAATGGAGATAACACAGTTATGTCTTAGGATAAGGAATTTGTTATTGATGAGGATAAAGAGGAATTGATTTTCTTAAATGGCCAAAGGGAAAGTTATGGGCAGACATCTAAAACTATCACAGAGATGGAGGATCAGAATTTAATTCTAATCAAGAATGAAGTAGTGTCAACAAGAAGTTATACTTGTGACAAAGAAGAAAATAGTGAGGATTGTACGGAGCTTTTAGAATAAATTCCAAGTGAGATGGCAAATTTATGGCATGAGTTAAGTCTTTTGGAGAAAAGGCTAGAAAACCAAAAAGTAAGCGTTCAGGTTATAAAATCAGAACTGAATGAGAATGAAGAAGTTCACTACAACGGACAAGGACAAGAATACATTATTAAAACAGATGGTGAATTCCGTTGAGAATTCAAATCAGCATATTGATGTGTCGACGGAGGAGGAAGAATCAGAGCAGCGTATTGATGTGTTGCCAAAGGAAGAAAAGGCACAGAAGCCTTATGATTTTTATTTTTATAATTGTTTGGTGAATGCAGGTTTAGTTGCAGACGTTGGAGATAATTTGGCACAGATGAGCAGTGAAATAAAAATGAAAGAAGGTAAGAATGAAAGGGAGGCAAAACAAGTAAGAATGAGAGAACAAGTAAAAATAAGCGAAGAAAAAGTAAGCGTAGGTGAAAGAGTAAGTGATAGAATTCGACAACTTCAAAGTGAAGAACATAAGTTTGAAGAGTGAGTAGACAGCAACAACAACCTGAAACAAAGAGAAATATGTAACAGTAAGTGGCAAAGTATGGACCAGCGCAAGGATGTGCTAGAAATAGAAATTGAAAAACTATGGCAGTTTATGATGAAACAATCCATATGGAAAAGATTGATAATAGCAGGAAGGATGATCAATCAAAACTTGAACCTAATTGACAAGGAAAGGAAAATAAATCAGAATACAGTGGACATACAGCAGCAGCAAAGGCGCAGAGCATTCAGACAACTACAAAATAAAGTTTAGGACCCTCGAGGTTTTCTATCAACATATGAAGACACATGATCAGGAGATCATGAACATTTTCTACTTTGGGAGTCTGATGCAGGAGCATTCAGCGCAACAATATCATTGTATTTTAGTAGACATAGGAGGTCTTGTATTTTAAGGCATTTGGTTTCTTAAGTGTTAAATTAATGTAATTACTTAGGTTTTGAGTGATTTTAATGAAAATAGGAATTAATTAAGTATTGTGAAGCATATTGTAAATATTCTCGAATGTAGGAGAACATGAGAAAATCAGGATAGTTGAGAGATTGAGATATTTGATAATTAATTGCAAATATTAGATTAGGAGTTAGTTCATGATTTTGTGGATTAGAGAGGATCCTTAGAGATAAGGAAGAAATTTTAGGGTTTTGTTGAGAAGTTTATGGATCTAAACCGGGAATTGGTTGTAGAATCATTTTGTATAAATGTAAGCCTAAAAGGCATAGTTAGGGGTTAGCTAGTTAATTAGGAGTTAAGAATGTGAAGAGTTTGATTGTAAATCTACGGGAAGATTGTGAAACAGAGGCCATTGATATTTGAAATCAGGCCTGAGAGAATAAACTATGTAAATACCTGTTTATTAATACAAACAACTCGATTATGAGTTTATGTGTGTGTGGAGTAATTTAGCTATAATATGTGTGTGAACTAGATTAAGTTCTATATAACAGAAGTTGCATGTGGAAAAACAGAGGCGAAATACAGAGAAAAATAACAGAGAAGTGTTGTGACTTTGTACACACCAACAATATAGGAGGAAGCCTTTAATGTTACAGTGAAGGTGAAAAAAGCATAAAGGCACGAGCGGAGTTAAGGAGGAAGTCGTGATGCAAAACAGCGAAAGACTAGAACCCTGGAAGAAACCTGAAACCACAGGAACACTAAGAAATGGCCTAAACGTGGAGTAGGTAGAAAGGAACGAGAACCGTCAGAGCTTTTAGATTAACAAATATGAATGACAGAAGACTAGATCGCGAAGATAGGAGAGCGCGTAAAGTTTTGATCGCGGTTGAAGGCCCGCAATCAACCTTAGTTGTCGATCGCAAATTCAAACACTTATGTCGAAGTCAACTACGGGGGTTGAGCGTTTGGAAATCTGCGTGTTAGTTGAAGGGACGCAGACCGTTGGATCACGGTTGATGCTATTAACCATTGGATTAATATCACATCGCATCATTCAAGAGTGAATGAACCTTGGGCGAAAGAGATTGCAATATGCAATGCGCGGTGATCAAGTGAACCATCAACCGTCAGATTAATGAGGAGATCAACGGCGGAGGATGTCGATTGGGTTTGTTGATCGGGTGGATCAACGACCCTCAGATTGAATGGTAAGATCAATGGCATAGAGTGAAGCAACCATGCAAAAAGGGAAAGTCAACGCGGAAGTCAACGTGGGACCAATTGTTGTTCAATTGTTGTTCAGTGGTTGTTCAATTGTTGTTCAGTTGTTGTTCAGTTGATGTTCAATAGCTATTCAGTTGTTGTTCAATTATTGTTCAGTCGTTGTTCAATTAATGTTCAATTGTTGTTCAATTGCGGAGTAGACTCGAGAAGTTTATAGACGCGAGCTAAAGTTATCTGAGTTCCACAGGGCGAGTGGAGATCACACGACAGCCATTGATCTGATGGAATGAAATCAATGGTGGAGATTGCACTGATAAAGGTGGGCCTCGAAAAATGTGTCAAGGCTGTGGAAAAAGTGGAGAAGTAAGGTTAATGCGGTTTATGTATATTTCTATTATATGAGGTTATTATAGAAATAAAGCAGATTAAAGGCAATTAACCATGGTATGATTAGTGTTGAGTAAATCAAAGACCAAGGTAAGAGGGTATGGTTAATATGCGCAGGTTTAAGAATTAACAAGTTTACGAGGGTTGAACAAGATTCTGTTGGAGAGGTTAACTAAGGATTAGACTATTGAAAAGTCTTTTAAACATTTCCTCATGAGATTTTATTATGGGGCCTTAAACGAAACTTATGAAGGGTTGATTAAGCAGGGAGATTGAATTTCCTGGGATAAATGAGATTATGCATTTTATATGCATACTGTGGGTATTGTCAGTTTAGCCGACATCAATCAATCTCAAACTTCTTGGTCTTCCAAACTATCTTCTACCTAATGTTCTATATCTCCCACAGCTGAGGAGAAACTTGTTGTCCTTGGTCCACATCCACCAACAAGTACACTCCATTCATATGTTTGATGGCAAGGTTGAGGTCATAAAAGCATCAAATCATTCACTTGTCATGACGAAGATAGAAGAAGAAAGACTTCTGAAGCTGCAAGGTACCTCTGTGCGTGCACAAAATTTCTTATACAATTCTCATTATGATGAAGGTACATTTCCATCAAGATTTTTATGGCATGTTAGATTTGGACACTTGAACTATGGCAGCCTTACGCTTGTTGAAGAAAAATGGTGTTACTAGTTTGCCTATGATTCCTAGGAAACTTAAGCAATGTGACACTTGTATCTTAGAAAAGCACACCAAATAGTGTTTTCTTGACACATAAAAAACTTGAACTTATTCATTCAGACTTATGTGGCCCAATGTCTATCCCTTCTGCTAATAGAAATAAATATATGATAACATTTATTGATGACTACACCAAAATGTGTTGGGTTTATGTATTAAATAACAAATCTGATGTTTTTCAAATATTCAAGAATTTTCATGCATGGATCGAAAATGATGCACAATCTCATATTGGCTCTATGCACATTGATAATGGAAAAGAATACACTTCAAACGAGTTTGAAAATTATCTTAGCCAACATGGGATCAAACATCAAACAACTGTGCCTTTTAATCCCCAACATAATGGAGCAGTTGAAAGAATGAACAAAACAATCTTAAATATGGTAAGTTCCATGATGTTTTTCAATAATGTAAAATTGATGTTTTGGGTTGATACAGTTCTATGTGTTGTGTATGTAAAGAATAGGTGTCCATCTAATGTTATTAGGAACAAGATTCCTTATGAAATGTTGTATGGCCACATTCTTTCGGTAAATCATCTCAAGGTCTTTGGTTCCACCTGTTAAGCCTTCATACCTAAGGAACAAAAAAAACTTAGTGCAAGGAGTCATATGTGTATTTTCTTAGAGTATTCAAATACCTCCAAGGCATATCGTCTCTATGATGAAGTTAATAAGAAGTTTGTAGTGTCTAGAGGAGTGATCTTTCTTGAATATTCCAAGGTTGACAATGTTGTTGACCGGCAACTTGATCGCTTGGATAGGTTCGGACATGCCAAGTCCTTTCAAGAATTTGATAATGAAACTCCACCTCTTAAAGGGGGATTCCTATATTGAATCAATCTATGGAATCTTCTTTTGAAGCACTCTCCCCCACAAGAAGTTCCAACCACTAATGACACTTTGAATGATGTGATTGACAAAATTGGGAGATTCAATCTTTATTCAGTCAATTGAGCAGCCTCGATCATCTCAAAAAAGCCCTCCAAAATGGCTGACAAAAACACTTGAAAGTGTTCACCCTAATGAGGTTGGAAAGACATGAACAAGATATTCAACTAGGCAAAATGGAAGTGATGTAGACGATTCTGATTCACCTGTTCATATGGACGTCTCTTATGATTTTGAATTGAATCTGTGTTCATATTTTGAACCAACTTCCTTCAAATAAGTCGTTTCTCATGATGAATGGAAAAAAGCGATGCAAAAGAAGTATGATGCCTTGATAAAGACTGGCACTTGGACGCTGGTTGATCCTCCATTGGGAACCAAACCAATAGGCTGCAAGTGAGTCTCACTTGACAAGTACAAAGTCAAGCGTGTGGCAAAAAATTTTGCACAGAATGAAGAGGTCGACTATGAGGAGACTTTTGCTCCCACAGCAAAATAGGATACCATTTGGACACTCTTTGCCTTGACAGCTTAGAACGGTTGGAAATTCCATCAAATGGATGTAAAAAAGACATTCTTAATTGGAGATCTGAAAGAGAATGTTTTTATGTCCCAACTAGAAAAATTTGTTGTGAAAGGTCAAGAACATAAAGTATGCAAGCTTGTAAAATCTTTGTATGGTCTCAAGCAAGCACCGCGAGCCTGATACGAGAAGTTAACAGAGCATCTTCTAAAACTCAACTTCAAATGCTATGATCTTGATTATGCAACTTTGTTCGTCAATGAAGTTGGCAAAACAGTGGTATATCTTATGGTGTATGTAAATGATTTTTTGATGACAGGGAACAATGAGAGTTATATTGCATCCATAAAAAAGAATTAAAGAAAGGTTTCGAAATGACAGAGTTGGGGTATGTTCACTACTATCTTGGTATTGAAGTAACTCGACATCTCAAGTCTATATTCTTGTCTCAAAAGAAGTACATTGAAGATCTGTTGAACAAGTTTCGCATGGCTGAGTGCAATCATTTAACTACTCCAATAGAAAAGAACTTAAAGCTCACATCCACTAAAGGAAAAGAATTTGAAGATACAACAAAGTATAGACAGCTTGTAAGAACTCTCAACTACCTGACTATTACCAGACCAGACATTTCATTTGTTGTTAGAATCCTCTCCAAGATTATGCAAAAGCCTTGTGAAGGACATTGGTCTGTTGCAAAAAAAATTCTAAAGTACTTGAAGATAACTTAAAACTTTTGACTTAAATATACACAGGTGGGTGACTTCAGCAATTGGATACTTTAATTCAAACTTCAATGGATATAAAAAAGTTGGAGTATTTACTTGAAGTTATAATGAGTCTTGGATCAAGAGTTGTCTCTTGAAGATCACGCAAACAATCAATTGCAGCAGATTCCAGAACAGAGGTAGAATATGTGACAACAACTAAAGCAACAAAGAAAATTGTGGCTCAAGAAAATTCTAGAAGATTTGTAGGTGAAACAAATGCATTCAACTACACTCATGATTGACAACACTTTTGCAATAAAGTTTGTCAAGAACCCAAAGTTTCATGATCAAATGAAGCACATCAATACAAAATACCATCTGATTCAACATCATGTTGAAGCCAAGATAATCCATCTACGTCATTGTTCCACAAATGAGCGGATTGCAAACATCTTCACTAAAGCGCTTGGAAATAACAAAAAAAAAATAGAAAGATTCAAAATAGTGATTGGACTCACCAACATCCCTTCAAATTAAGGGGGAAATGTTGACACCTAATCATTGGAATTGGGTGAATATGTAAAATAGTGTAAACAGAAAATAAAGAGAGCTAGAATATGAAGACACTAGGAGATGGAGCCCAAGAGTCTCTCCCTCCATGTATTTATCTATGATCAGCTTTAATGCACAAACACAATTCATTTTAAGAAGTTACCTCTGGGCTTGACAAGTATTTTATTGGAGTTCAATCTTTCGAGAGACAATGATTTGATCTTGTTCGGATCCTTGGTTCTGCGCAATTCCAGTCTAAGAATGAAGCCTTTAACCCACCATTGATATTTTCCTTAGTATGTTATCTTCTCCATTAAATCTAGAATGAAGCCTTGAACCCACCATTGATATTTTCCTTATATGTTATCTTCTCCATTGATCTTTTACGTAGTATGTTATCTTCTACTTTTATTTGAGTTAGGTTTCCAAATCTGCTTTTGCATTTTTGTAGTGTATCCTCCAAGCCGTGAATAATATTCTAGGTAAGGTTTCATTTTAAAAGCCATGCAATAGGAAACTACATCATTTGTACATATGCTCAAACGTGTGTAAAAATGGATTTTAGCATAAAGTTTCACGCTGAAATAATAATTTTGACAGGGATTATTATTCATGGGCACAAACACTTTATTATGGAAAAATTTGAAATAAAATGGACTTGGGACACGGTAATGATTTTAGAGCAACAAATTAGAGATACTCCTCCAAAGAAGAGCCTCCATCTATGCATATAGATTGGGTATATAAACAAATTCTGACCCAAAAAATCCCAAGGATTTCTGTTTCAGCGATCTCAAAGTTTGGCCAAGGAGAAAATTGTTTTTCCAGATTCATGCAAGGGAGCAAAGACTTGCCAAGTTCTCATATGGCGGAAAGTGGTGAACCAAAACAAAAAAGTAGAGGCATTCAAGCAAGTAGAATCTCTAAATCAAGACACTTTTAAACTAGCAGGAAGAGTAAAAACCACAGTAAGTACAGAGATTGGAAACCTCCAGCAACATATCAATCGAGGGATCCAATTAACATCGAATCTCTTAATTATGACCTTTTAGATGTATATGTATTTTGAATATTTTCTAGACAGCATTCCTACAATATTAGTATTTCTGTAACAACAATAAGACTGAAAAGACTTGAATTTGTAAAAGAAAATGGGAAAGTTTTGATTATCGTGATGACATCATCATTTTTGAAAGAGCATGTCAATTTTCTTTATAACTGATCGCGATTTCTTTAATCTTTCATACAATCCTTCCCCAGTCCCGGGTCAAAAATAAAAAATCATTATATTAAAAGAATTAAAAGAAAACAAAAAATCATTATATTAAAAGAGCTAAAAGAAATGCATTTTTTGCAATTCATTATTGATACAACAAATGCATTAATTTAAATTATTATTTAAATAATATTAGAAATTATTTTTAAACAAACAAATCAATAAACATAAATATGGAATAAGCTATATCAAAATAAAGCCATCTTAACTCGCAAACTTTCAATTTTCAAGCGACAAAATTTTGTTTTTTGGGCTTCCTTCGCATACTTGTACTTAATTCTGGGAGTATACTTAAAATCTGAGGGGTTAAGATTTAACCTCTTAACCTGAGGGGTTATGCTGACTTAACCTCTTCCCAATTAAGCACCAAAACTGTGTGTTTACGTAGACTCCAATCATTGAAATGAGCATAAACACAAACTATTAATGCACCAAAATCAGGCAACGCATATGAAATTTAGTGTTAAAGCCCTTTTAATAGGCAAATGGCATAAGTTTTGGCACGGCCTGTCATGGAGATATTTTCTCTCCTATCACCTTCAACTTCACAGTTATTGAGTAGTACAAATATGACTAAATCAGAGCAAATTGCGTGAAAGATATCATTAGCTTGCCAGCACTCTTAAATCACGAAACTCTTCAAATATTCCGGGTCTCTTTTTGCTCGTTCCTGAAATTTCTTGAACCATCGATCTAGTATATCAGTAGGCACTACCAATTTATTACTGTCCATGGTACAAAATGACTGCATGAAATTGAATAGATTTTCCCCAACCTTCATTGCTAGTTGTTCTATGCGTTGCTGGTGGCCAACATTAAGAACAGGAATAGCATTCAGGTCTTCAATGGATACACCAATCTTCGCTGTAAGCGGAACAGAATCAGAAGTGAGCTGCATCTGACCCCCTGGCTCTGGCCAGCATAGAGAAAGGACAGCTGAAGGACAAGCACGATATACTGCACCACAGTACTTAAACTCGGAACCTGGAGCCTGAACATATACAGCCAGAACTTTGTCTGGTGGCAAAGAGAACTCATTCAAAAGAAAAATGCACATCTCCTTTATTTGATCATATGCTTCACCTGAAACAAAATGAGAGCAATCCATCAATTAAGAAGTTTGGTGAAATCAAATCCATAACAAAATTGCATTAATAACAAGCCCGCCTAAAAGAACTTCTGCAATAACTGCCATTCAATTAAAATTAAATACGTAAAAAATACAAAATATCTTCAGACCCGACAAACAAACTTGCCTGTGGTTGGAATTAACACAAAAAAATCATTTGTCTGTTGAAACAAACAAAAGAACGGAGTACATGAAAACCATTGCCCGTCAAAACAAAGGAAAGCACGGATCTTTATTTGAAAAGATTAAAAAGGAAGGAAAAGAAAAAAATCCAAAAAAATATAATTTATTCATAAAGGCCAAACCTGTAATTAAAAATGCTATCGCGCATTTACATATGCCCAGCCTAACTTCATTCTCCTTCAGAACCCAAATATGCGTTTCAAAACTAATAATTTTATATGTTAATCAAATACAAAATACCTTATTGTACTCAAAGGCAATTTTTATGGCATTTTTTACTAGCCCAGTATGAGGGAAATGTGTAATTCTTTCTGTGCTCAATATGAATTTGACACATAACACTCAAAACAAAAACTTCTTTTAGATTTGAAAAAACTTGCACATTGAGAGATTTGATCCCATCGTGCATGATAAATCCAGAGTTGAAATGGATTTACACTGGTATAGATGCACCTCATTCTCATGGTAGACATCTATATCTGCTGACAGTTCTCCAGGGTAACAACAGAAGGGATGAAGCTCCCAAACTTTTAACTAATAGTCACCCCCAACTGTGAGCCTCAAAACTCCCAAGGCTGACCTGTAACAGGGATGGTTGTTATAGATACCATTGGTCACCTGTTACAGGAGCAGAGAGTTGTCACAAAGGCTTCAACTCCTGTGTTCGCACCTTAGTCTTTGGCTTAATCATATCCCTCCATTCATGGGGCCTAACAGGCTTGAAAAGTACAATCATTACGGTATTCAGTCACACACAAGACTTTTCACGATAATATCAGTAATATCACTATTCCCCTCATGACCAATACTTCGACATATCGATTGCATAATCAAGATAAGAAAATGACCGCCTAAAAAAGTCTACAGTTTCGTGAAGTGTAATTTTCTCGCAAATATCGAGGAGGTTCACAGATTCGAGTTGTTCTGGCTTTCTTGTCCGGAATGGTAATAATTTTGTTGGTTTTCTGTGGTCAAATATAATTTTGGGGGGAGTCTCTTGTCTTGTTCCTTTGACACAGACTGTGTTTTTCCTTCATTATTCCCAATTTCCTCCTCCACGTCCCCTCCATTTTCATCTCTTATGTTTTATATCAAAGTTCTCAATTTTTTATTATATAGTTAGTCAGCTTAGATCCAAAAACTTTCTGATCACGCAAAAATCGAGTCTAGTCTCGACCATAATATTTTTCGCGTTTCCTCGTATTGTTCAATTTGTAGAAAGTTTTTCGGGCCATTTATTCAAGTCTGCGCGAATTATTCAAATATGCACGCCAATCTTTCCATTTTGATAAAGCAGCTTAGCATATTATTCTTAAGCTGACAAATATTGTCCCAAATGTCAATCTGTCCAATTTTAGTTCTTTCACAAATTTCTTCTTTTTGTCAAAACTTGAAAAAATGCCCGAGCATTTTTATTAATTAATTTTAGTATATATGTTTCTAAATATATTTATAAATTGGTTTGTATTTTGCTACTATAATTATTAGTTATTATTTAATGCCAAGTACACATTTTTCCGTTCGTAAATGACCCTCTAATAAAGTCAGATCTAACTTTGCCTTAGATGCAACAAGCTAATCTATTAATATCACCTGGGACTTGATGGAACGACCTAATATATCAATAACACCTCGGACTTGCACCCAGCCTGGCTCAGATGCAATGACTTAATCAATTAACATCACCTAGGACTTGATGGAACGAGCTAATAAATTATTATCACCTAGGATGTGCACCCAGCTTCCATTCAGATACAATTTATAGGGAAAAAACTGTCTATTTTCAGTTAATGATGAAATATCATAAAATCACATAATTGATCACAAACATGTTATCAAGAAGAATGAAATCGGATCTTTGTGAAAAGCATTTCTTTTGGTTTACCACTTGACCACAACCTGCTAGACATTACCTACCATATTCTTTCTTTTCACTGTATTTTTAATATGTATTTTACTTATAGCTAAATTACAATCATTTTACTGTTTAGCTTATGTGGTCTTCCAAATTGTTCCGGCGACACAAAACAATCAATGAAGATAAATTATCCTCCCACTTCAGGTTGAAGGACTGGCCTTCTTGAACCTCAGGGGGTATTCCCTGTAAACTTATATATATATATTATAGTTGCCGGTGACAGAAAACAATCTAAGACAGTCAATGAAGATAAAATATCCTCCCACTTCAGGTTGAAGGACTGCCTTTCCTTAACCAGGGGTATATATATATATACATAAGTGGTTAAGCTTTATGTGGAAAAATACTTCATAAAACATATGATCAATGAATCAAATGTAAACTTTAAGAATGCAATGATAAACAATGTTCACATAAACTAACAAAGAATATACATTACAATATGGAGATAGAAGATGAGAGATAAAGAAAAATAGCAGAAAACAAACATAACAGAAAAACACATTACTGATGTATAATTATATTTTTCATGAAAAGAGCGACAGAATCATCCGACATCGTGTACTGGTATGCTCAGCCTGCAACAAATCAATTAAATATCCTGACCTGAATATTTCAAATAATGTATATCTAAAAGAAAACGAATGAAGTAATACTGCAATGTTTAATCAATTGATCGTGTCAATCACATCAATCATCAACATAAACCAAAATATGACAAAAGTAAAATTAACAAAACATAAATAAGACAAAACACTATATATCAAATTGTATATCATAAAGTCACAAAATCATCACACGATATGGTTAACACAGCATGTGTGTTGAAACCATTCAAACATAACTTTCACTTCTCCAAAAAGCCTAACCCCTCAAAATGAAATTGAGGTCTTTATATACAAGAAAATTTAATAATCGTCTCTTTTAACTATAAAATTACATTGCATAATAGAAAATAAAAGCTACTTGCGAGAAACATTTTTGTTTTCCGAATATTGTTTGGAAACATTGGTCTTTCCCTTCAACGTGGTATCAACTGTCAAGACTTGAGGACTTCAGACACTTTTCTTTTTTGGCTTCAGAAAAATCGCAACAACTTCCTCTTCTTCCTCTGATTCAGCAATTTCTTCAATCACAGATTGCAAAGGTGGAACTATCTTTGTACCTTGTTTTGTGGGAACAAGGATAGTCTGTTGAGAGAGGCACCTTTTTAACTTCAGAAATTTGTCCCATTTGGCTGGATATACCCACTGTACTTTCTTAAATTTCAAATAGGTCATGCTAAGTTCATATAGGAGCTGATAGGGAATAAAGCGTAGCTGCTAGATCATCTTGTCCAACAGGACCAATACACTAAAATCTCTTGAGAGATTTTACCAGTAGCTGTCTAGAATCAGCTTCTTCATCAGTAGTAGGAAGACATTCATGGCCTTCTTGAGCTTTTTTGAGAGCATCCTAAAACTGTTCTTCTACTACCAGCCAAGGAGAATTTGCCTAGAAGGATGGGATTCCGAACCTTTGAATATAACCCCACTCCTCTTTAAACTCAACAACGATCTTCCTGTTGACTTGGGGTACTATCGGATGTGCTCTAGCCATGAAAATTGGTGGGGAGGCTAAAGCACATAAGATCTCCAAAACCCAGAAATGGTTTGGGCAGATTCTAACCGGTTTGAGAGATATTAAAATAATTAATATTTTTAATGGAGTTCCTAAGTCTAAACTTAGGAAAAATATAATATTTATGGGTATTAATATAAAATTGGGTTAGAAAGTTCCAAAAGTCATGGATCAAGCCAAATCTAATTTTAGCTGTTGATTAGAGATTTAATCTCACTCGTTGATGGACCAATGAGAAAAGTATAGGAAAAGACTTGAAGGTCAGTTGGAGAATACACCAAAGTGATCAGTGATTCGATTTTTTAGAGCGGGGTTTGCTAAGAGAAATCAAATCAGTGATCAGCAGCGAAGGGCAATGAATACATTGCAGAGAGGTAGAGTTAGTACCAGAGAGACAACGCAGAGCCTGGAGAGATTGACGCGGAGACAACTGGGTGCTACGAAGAGGCAGCTGGGAGCTACGCAGAGCCAGGAGAGGCCAGCGTGGGTGACGCAGAGGGTCTAAGGGCTGACGCAGAAGCTAGCAGAGCTGATGCAGAGCCAAGAGGCAACGCTGGGAGGAATTTCATGGGACAAACTGAGTTAAGTGAGCCGAGAAGGGTGACGCAATCCCTATCAGAGCGACACAGAACAGAGAAAGCTCCAATTGTTGCTATGGGATTGTTCATCCGGTGATTAATCAGCTGGAATATGTCTCCGAAGAGAGGTACTACTGTCGAGGGCATTCTCTGTTGGGTGAGCCATTTCTGGCACCCTAGTTGTATTCTGAAAACTGCATAATAATAAAACCCACTGACTAGCTGCATCAGTTTTCAACTTTTCCCGCATTGGGTTTTCCGGGGACATTGGTCCAAAAATAACGATGTCACTTGTGTGCTTGTTTTCTTTCAGTTGATGATTTGTAGATGTTGATATTGTACTTGTGTTTATTTTCAGTACTTACATGGTGAATAACTTGTAAAATAATTAAACAAGTAGGAAGAAATAAACCAGATAATACAGGAAGAATTTCTAACAGGTCAAACTTAAAAATTCCAACATGGTATCAAAGCGTGGTTGCAGATCACAGGATCACTAAAGGCATCAGCTAGCAGAGCAGTAGCAGCAAATTTCGTTGTCCCGAGTGAAAGAGTTGATCCGTGCAAAAGGCGATAGCGGAAGGTATGATGCAGAGAGACTGCGTCATCATTCTGAGGCAGAGAAAGGTAGCGCAGAGGCTAAGGGAGGCAGAATGAAGGTCACACAAAGGCCAGGAGCGCTGACACAGTTGGCTAGGGGACCTGATTTGCCGGTGTCGGGATTACGCAGAGCCAAGTGGCTCAATCCTTCAAATGTTGGGGTATAGGAAGTTGTGGGTAATTTGCAAAGCAAAGCTAGTGGGGTACTGTGGTCAGAACAGTACCTAACAGAGCAAGACCAAGGAGGGGGGTTTTCCAAAAGGGAAATCGAGACTCAGAGGGAGTTGAACTGAGAACTTCCAAAAGGGAAGTTGAGAGACTCAACAGGAGTCGAACAGAGGACTTCCAGGAGGGAAGTAGAGAAACTTAGAGTCGTCGAAAGAAGAGCAACATAATGGTCGTGAATGGACTGAGAAATCAGGATAGGTTGGACAGAGCATCCAACTTCATGGTCTAGAAGGCCAGGATCTTGTCCATTCTAGACAGATATCGCATCAAGGACTTCACCTTGAAAACAATAGTGATCCCAGTTGACCCAACTAAAAATGAGAAGTACGACGAGGCAATGGCCAGGGCGAAGTGCATCATCCTTGATGGGGTCAAGGATCATGTGGTGTCGCATATTACCGACACAGACACGACAAATGAGATGTGGGAGGCCCTAAAGAAATTGTACCAGTATACTTCCGTGCAGAGAAAGATGTTACTTGAAAATCAGTTGTGGTCATACCATATGCAAAAGGGAGAGCAGATAGATGTCTTCCTTGGTCGATTAAAGGAGATCCGTGACCAACTAACTTCCATAGGAGCCACACCGGATCAGGAATTGCTAGTGAGGACCGCATTGAATGCAGTCTCAAAGGATTGGGAGGTATTTGTCTAGAGCATACTAGGCAGGAAGAGCCTTCCAAATTGGGAGGAACTGTGGGCAGCTCTTCGTCAAGAAGAGATCAGAAGGGTGACCAAGGCAGGGAATAGCGGCAAAGGGGTCAGAATCAAGGAGGAAGAAAAGGATGCGGCTCTAGCATCTGCGGGAAAGCAGGAAAAAAGAAAGAAGAAGGACCTCTCCAAGGTCAAGTGCTTCCACTGTGGGGAACTGGGTCATTTTGCGAACCAATGTCCTAAGAAGAAAAGTAAGGGAGAGGCTTCTAAGACCAAATCAGCGCCAGGGAGGGCAGAGAAAGAAGTCGAGGAGGATGATTATTCTGCCATGAGTGCTCATGTGCCACTTGAGAAGAAGTGGGGAGACATCATGTTGTAGTCAAACGGATTACAGGTGATGAGGGGCAGGATCCTTGAGGTACCCAACCTTTTGGATTATACCTTGCTACAAGAGCCCCAAAGAGGAGTAACAAGACTGCCGGCGGTAGAGACGAATGCAGATGGAGCAACAGAGAGTGCTATAGTGCAAGAGTCACGGGACAGCGTGAGGCTATCACGCTGCAACAGTGCGAAAAGCATGGGAGTGTTGCACCAGTGCAGAATGGCACAGAGAGGTGTGCAACAGTGCGAGATGCAAGAAGTTGTTGTAGCATCGCAAAGGTCAGTAGAGGGAGCACTTGTTAGCGGCAAAGGGAGCTTCAGCATCAAGAGTGTTTCTAGCCTGACATGGATGTCAGATGTTGGGTAGATTAGTTACTTACTTCTCACTAACTGAGTTGCAGTGCAGTAGCACGATGCAGCATGATAAGAGGGGATGTAGTGCAGATGCAGTGCTGGGAGGATGGACCTGCAGCAACACGGATGCAAAGGGAGCTATCGTACGAATGCAGCAGTGGCAGTGGCAAGGCCATGGGCAGCAATACAGGATGCAGCATTGCAAAGGATGGTGGGCGGGGCAGCCTAACATCAGCACAAGGACCGATGTTGTATGATCAGAGTAATGCTCAGTGTGGAGTATCACTAGAGCACAGTTCTCGCTAAGAGGGAGTGTTGATTTGGGGTAGCATCGGATGTGCTCTAGCCATGAAAATTGGTGGAGATGCTAAAGCAAATGAAATCTCCAAGACCCAGAAATGGTTTGGGCAGATTCTAACCGGTTTGGGAGATATTGAAATAATTAATCTTTTTAATGAAGTTCCTAAGTCTAAACTTAGGAAAAATAAAATATTAATGGGTATTAATATAAAACTAGGTTACAAGGTTACAAAAGTCATGGATCAAGCCAAATATAATCTTAACCATTGATTAGAGATTTAATCTCGGTCATTGATGGACCAACGAGAAAAATATAAAAAGAGGCTTGAGGGTCAGTCGGAGAATACACTAGAGTGATTAGTCATTCGATTTTCTAGAGCAGGGTTTGCTAAGAGAAATTGAATCAGTGATCAGCAGCGAGGAGCAGTGAATACATTGCAGAGAGGCAGAGTTAGTACTAGAGAGACAGCGCAGAGCCTGGAGAGGTTGACGCAAAGGCAGTTGGGAGTTGCGCAGAGCCAAAAGAGGTCAGCGTGGGTGACGCAGAGGGTCTAAGGGCTGACGTATAGGCTTCACTGCGCAGAGGCTAGCACAGCTGACACAGGGCCAAGAGGCAGCTCTAGGAGGAATTTCGTGGGGCAAACTGGGTGTTGGTGAGTCAGGAAGTGTGACATAATCCCTATCAAAGTGACACAGAGCAGTAGAAGCTGCAATTGTTGCTGTGGGATCATTCATATGGTGATTAATCAACCAGAATATCTATCTCCAAGGAGAGGTACTACTGTCGAAGGCATTGTTTGTTGGGTGGGCCATTTCTGGCACCCTAGTTGTATTCTGAAAACTGCATAATAATAAAACCCTCTGAATCGTTGCACTGGATTTCCCGCATTGGGTTTTTCCGGGGACATTGGTCCAAAAATAACGATGTCACTTGTGTGCTTGTTTTCTTTCAGTTGATGATCTGTAGATGTTGACACTGTACTTGTGTTTATTTTCAGTGTTTACATGGTGAGTAACTTGTTAAGTAATTAAACAAGTAAAAAGAAATAAACCAAATAGCACTGGAAGAATTTCTAATGGGTTAAACTTAGAAATTCCAACACTTCCTAGCTCAAGAGATATCGTTATTCATTCCTTCTACAGTTTTATGCTTCTCTTCAACTGATAAGGCTAACAAAATACACTCCTCTATGCTATGTAGCTCAAGGAGCTTAATTGTTTACTCATCTAGTGTATTTAGACAATTGATTATCTAATCCACCTCCTTTAGTCTTTCCTCCACTAAAGCATTTATGTTCCTCATTTCAATATTGGCATTTGCCATGACACTGTCTCACAATGGAAGAGATTCACATCGGGTCTTATTTTTAGGATTTTTTCATTTATCATCTCCCAAACTTCGTTTTTAGCCACAATAAGAGTGGCCCTTCCCAGTGTGGTGTTTGCATATATTGCTACAAGATTGTATTTCTCTTTCTTTTGCCTTTAACATTAACTGCACACCTTCAATAACTTCCTCCGTGTGCTTTATCTCACTGCAGCACTTCTCCTCCAGTTGATTTCTTTCATGCTGTTCATTTTCTATTTTTCCCTCGAGTTCAGCAATTTTAATTTCAAAGAACTTTAGTTTCTCCAAATCAACATTTCTTGTTGCATCCTACTCGGCGGCATTGTCAACAATTGTCTTATATTCTTCTATCCTGATCAAACATTTCTTTTCTTTTTCTTCAAATTCTTCAATCTGTTTGGCAAATTGTTCTTTTAATTCCTTTAACTGAGCATCTTTCATATTTAATGTTCTTTGAAATTCTTGGAGCCTCTTTGCTTCTTCTTCTTTGTGCTGAAAAGTCTCAACTAAATTTGTCACTTTATAATCAAGAGTTTTCAAAGCCAACTTTGAATCTTTGATTTCTTTATCATTGGTTTCCAACAGTGTTTTGGTGACAGTTCCATGTTGGAAGAATTTGTCATCGATGTCAAAGAGTGAATACATTGATATGATGACGATATGCTTGAAAAAGGACAATGAATTTGGATGCAAGACCTCTCCAAATTGGCAGCCCTCATCATGCCATTTCGTTTGATAAGTGGTATGCCTTGTGGGTCTTCTTGGTGGGAGAGATATTCAAGCTTGAAGGTTGATGCCCCAAATGATGGGTGTGCCTCCAATTCATCATTGCCCTTTGTTGAAGGTCAAAATTGTGATTTATGTACGTATGTTCAAACTGGCCCCCATTACAGTCCACATTTTCAAGAACAAATAATTAATTATCATCCAAGTATCTTCATGTCAACTCTTGTAAATAAAAGGAATTTTTTTATTATGTCTCTTGGATCAGTTCCCTAAAAAGGCCTTCCTTCAAATGGTATTAATATACCCTAGTTGTCGGCATTTTGAGCAATCAATTCAGTGCATCTAAGGCATAAGATATCTAGAGCAGACCGAGACCTAAAAAGGGAAGAAATCTCCAGATATGAAGATCAAGGATCAAGGCTAATGGAGTGAGTATTTCTCTGATCTGAAGTAGAATACCAAGATTTTTGTTAAGGCATTTCTTTAAGTGTTGGGCATACCTTTCGTTTGATTTCGAAGGCATATGCAAGCTCTTGAACAGATCTGAACCTGAGGCTCCACTTGAAGCAAAATTTCGATATGCCTGAGATAGACTTCAGCCTACTCTAAGGCCCCTTCTTGTTGAAATATGCAGCTACGTTCGGTCTTCATAATGGCATATGTAATCATGATTTTATGTATTTGATGAAAAGAGAAATAAATTCATTATTGTCATTCTTGAGGCATGGGTTTCATGCTCAAGGGAAATTTATTTTTAGGTCAAGCACCCATTGAGTGCTTCTAGGGCTTGTCATTTAGTCTACAAGTAATTGAGTGATTGTCATGCATGGAAGACCCATTTGGGCGTGTTACATATTGTAAAGAAATAATTATGAGTCAAATCATAGAGTTAGAGACCCTCCAAGACCTTATCATGGTACCTCAAGCAAGTTGGCCTACATGAAAGATCAAGTCGGCCTCAAGGAAGCAATTCGTACCCATGGAAAGTCTATATATAAGAAGGAACTCGGCCTCATTTGGACACACAACAAGCAAGTTCGATCTCCTCAAGAAAGTAACTAGAAAAAGGACGAAAATCAAGGATAAGAAGAAGGCAAGCAAGATCGAAGTTTTCGGATCTCTCTCTCTCTCTCTCTCTCGTTCTCTCTCTCGTGTTAGGGTTTCTAAAGTTGTTGGGCAATTCAAAGTGCTGAAAAGTTGTTGGGCAAATCGAAGTGCTAGAAAGTTGTTGGGCAAGTCGAAGTGCTAGAAATCTGTTGGGGTCGAAGTTGCAGAAGAAATTGCTAGGGTCAAAGTTGTTGAAGAAGTTCTTGGGGTCGAAATTGTTGGAAAGAAATCTCATCAATGAGAAAGGTTGACTTCGTCTTGGAGGGGTCTTTTTTAAGGGTCTTAGGTCTTGGAATTCGTCATTTGAAGATTCTATATGAAAAGAAGAATTCTTGTGGGTTTTCCTCTCAAAATGAGAGGTTTTGGCCCTGGCTAGCAGCCTACATTTTGTGTCCTCTTGTCTCTTTAATTTTCATTTTTGGTAGTTGTTTGATGATAAAAAACACAATAATAATCAAGTCAAAGAAGCAGCTAACCAAGTTAAGTAAAAAGACATCACAAGCAGTTATAGAAGTAAGAGAAATCACTTAATATAACTTCCCCTAGATTTCTCAACACTTCTGAGATAGATTTCAGCCTCTTTCAAGATTGTTCATGAGGCACAATCCAAACCCCTTCCTAAAGTAAACCTAGACCATATCCTAAAGTTGTTCAACCTCTATTGAGGTAGCTTTCTGAGATTGTAAGTGCATACTTTTTGTTTGCCTTTTGAGGTCAAGTACAAGGAGAAAAGGTTCATTGTCCAAGACTGTTAAAAGGTTTTACCTGTGACAGATTTAGGTCTATTCAGAGGCCCTATCCCAAAAAACCTTATACATTGTTGACCACTACATGTCAACTTCCCATAGCAGTACACCCTCTTTTCTTCGCAAAAGGGTTAGCGCTTGATTGACGTGTCCGTGCCATTCAACAGTCATCGTCGACTTGATTATATTATGTTGTAAACCCAGTCTGCATGTGTGAATTGTAAATAATCTTAGCAGAGCTGAGTCATGTATGTAGATTGCCTAGGCGGACCTAATTTTCTAGTGATAATCTACGTTCCGGAAGGTTTTTTGTCTCACCGATCCATGATCGGCAGAGTTTTCCTTCAGCCTAACCTCAAAGCCGGAATGAATTTTGTCATTAAAATCTTAGGGGAATCCTATTGCGTTGATCTGCTAGATTATGGTTGTGTCGCAGCACTGAGTGGTCTATGAGAGTCTATGTCAAATGGGTTTTCCCCCTTGAGATGTAAAATTGTAAAAGTCATGGCGTAAAGTGTCTTGAGGGTTAGAAAATGTTTTAATCCCCTCGTAAGTCCTAAGTCCTAAGTCCTAGGTGATTTTTCCAAAAGGCTAGTTCGAGGATCCATTTAAAAATAAAAATTAAAAATTGGAAAAATAAAAAATAAAAGATATAAATAATAATAAAATTAATAATAAAAAAAAAATAAATAATAATAAAATAAAAACCTAAAAAAAATAATAAAATAATAATAGGTCAAATTTTTAAGTAAATAAATGCAGAATTTCAATTTTTTAATGCATTTAAAAATTCGACAGATGAGATTATAAGATATTTTGAGGACAGTTGACATCATTTTGACATGGATCACTCGAACTAGCCGTTGGGAATTTTTCCTTTACATAGGGTGCTAGGGGTCATTTGAGATCATTCGATCTGTGAGTCTTGTGCTAAAGAAAGCTCTCTCTTGTAAACTTTTTCTGGTGCAATAAAGAAAGACTTTGGGGTTGAAATCTTGCTAGTGTTACTCTCCTGAAGTGTTGTAAGCTGTTTTATTTTTTGCATAATTTTATTTTCAGCCATTAGTAATAGCTTGATGTAAAGTATTGTTGAACACAGGTATCTTGTTCACTTACTAAGGTTTGAATGGTAATAGTATTTTTGAAATAATAGCAGGTATCTTTATTGCATCTGGAATCTAGTACTGTTTTTTCCCTCTTTATTGATGGTTGAAGTGACCTGTGCAGGAAACCCTTATTGAGAAAATCAGTGGACGTTTGGGAAAGTTCTCGACTGAACCAGCCAACTCCCGCAAAGCACTCTCTTGTAGAGCCTAACCAGTTTTGATTCTGGGTTTATCATTTAGAGTTTATTTTTGAGTTGCATGAGAGTTTTTTTCTAAAGCATCTCATAGTAAATCTGAAATTCCGAAAATATTATTGGGGGTTACTGACAAATCCCGCTATTGTAGAGTCACAACGCTGTAAATATTGTAGCTGGTTTGTATGGTTTTGGTTTATATATATATATTCTCTGGTTGTTTGTTTTTCCATTACAGGTCGCAGGGTTTTCTGAAGATTTCCAAGGGTTTGATCAGCTCCTTGCTATTGCATCAGAACAATCTCTTGCAGGGGCATTATTTCTGCAATCCAGGGTTCTTTCAATTTTATTTCTTTTTATCTGAAGAAGAGTCTGCAGGGATCTCGTAAATAAATCTGAGACAGTATAATCTGGAATTTTCGAGGGTTTTCATTGAGCTACGAATTTTTTTTACTCTATTTGTTGCCCAGAATTACTTTGGTTTTTTTTTTTTTTCACGTAGTTGTCTCAAACCTTTTACACAGCTCTTCCCATCTCTACATTCGCTTCTCCTGCGTTTCACTCCTATCCTCACTACGCCCATCATCATAGCCCGTCCCACGCTTTCCGTCTCGTTTCTTCATTGCTTGCAAACTTGCAATCAACAACAAAACACATTGGAAAAACGTTGCAGGTCCGCTTCTCCCTCTTTAAGATTCAACACGCAACCAGCTCCACCATTCTAGCAGAATTTTTCATTTATCCAAGCGTTGTTTTCCTCCTATGTGAAGCCCTCATCTATCTGCTGCAATCCTGTCAAACACAGCCTTGGATTCCTTCACCCTACCCACGTTGTCTTCTCTTCAACCTGGGATTTCCTCCCCTTCCAACCTGTCGTCAAGCAAACCTGCGTCGGGCAAAACAAGTTTTTTTCGAATTTTTTTTTTACGGGCCAAGGTTCTACGTTGAGCTTTATTTCATGCGTACGGTGATAGGTTGTCTCTTATACGTTTAATTTAGTTTTTTTTATAATCCATACAGGTAGGTTTATTAATTTTTATTTGGTTTTGTTTCATTTAAAGTTTTGGCTTTCATTTTAAGTTTTATGTTATGATTTAAATAACAAAAACTAAAAACAAAAAGTGAAAAATAAAAAGCTCCTATAGATTAGTTTCAGATTTATTAAATTGCTTAGT
>APFE030503070.1:0-87710 GCA_000404065.3 Pinus taeda | reverse complement strand
TTTAATTTTTTTTTTTTTTAAGTTTCTTTTAATTTAGTTTAAGAGTTTAGTATTATTTAGATTAGATTTAAAGTTTCATTAGCTTAGTTAAGCTTTATTTGAAAATATAAAAATATTTTTTGGAAATATTTTGCCAGATTTAGCCTTGGCTCAAGGGGTTGTCATTTTTACGATGTATCTTTTTCTGTTAAAATTTTGATGTGGGAATTAATGTTTATCATTTTCATGTGGTTAAACATGCTTAAATGATCATTTAAAGATTGGCCATATGAATATGATCTCTGGTTAGCATTTAAAAATTACGTGGTTATTTAAAGCATTTAATCTTTCGAATTTTAATTGGTGGAGCATTGTTAGGCCATTGAGCATTCATCGATTATTTCGTATCTTGTAAAAGTTAATCTTTGTTTGAGTTATTTGATGGTAAATAATTGTTAATGAGTTCATCTTTCTGCAGCATTTGATAGATAATCATTCAGTCATTAACTCTATAAGGCACTGGTCTATTAACATAATAAAATCAATTAAGTGCTTCTTTCCCCTCTTGTCTCCCAACCCAACTGGTCCGCAGTTGGTCGTCCATTATCCCATAGGGTCTACTCCCTTAGTCGTGGGAGACAGGGTTAAACGAAGAGATCGGGGATCAGGGTGACAGCCCCCGGTCTGAGTATTGTCGTGACAATCTGTGCGACAATATACCTGTACAAGCAGACATTGAAGAGGAGATTGGAAAAATGTCTAAAAGTGGTTAAATTACATTTTTTAAGCAAAATCAACGAGCAGATTAAGGGCACCTTAGAAGACAGAGATAAGGACAAATTTAAGGGCATGTCTATGATAACCTGAGGTATGAAATTGAATCTTTGTTTTGTTGATGGACTATATATTGTTGAAGATCTCTACAGATTGCATATTTAAAATATGAGTTATAGTTGTTGAACACCTAATCTTTGGGATTAGGAATCCTATGTAAATATTGTAAATAGAAAAATAAAATAAGTCGGAAGACGAAGAGACATTGGGAGAAGAAATCCAATAGTCTCCCTCTCCTTGTATATAGTCATATTCTATCTTAATACAAATACATCAACACATTCGTGAAGTTACTCCTACCCTGACATGGTATCAGAGCCAACTCCCAATTTTAGTTTTCTCTATTGTAACTCCTATCCACTGCCAGATTCCCTACTCTGTGCACTAAATGCTCTGTCCTCTGTCTGCTCAAATTTAATTTCAGATTCCTTTTGAATCTCAAATCTCTTCCTATGAGATGTGTGGAGAGGTTGAAATGTTGTGTTAAATTGGATGGTATGCAGTGTTGATGAAAATGAATGTTGCACGATTTTTGAACTGACAGCTTATGAAGGGGTCGTATTCCTCACTTTCGCTGGTGGAAACCGTGACTTAACTGTTGCATTGAAGCTTTGGTTGAAATCGAGTTATGTCACTATGAGACCGTGTGCCCTCGGCCCCCGTCGAGCCCGTCATGCATTTGGAGAAGAGTTGATTGTGCGTTTGAATGGTATGTTATGTCGTCCATTAAACAATTTTTGTTGGCCGTGATTCCATTTTGCTATGTGATTTTCCATGTTGCTGTAATTTTTTAAAAGCGTTGCGTTCATTGTTCGGTCAGCACATGTATTTGAATTATGTGCGTTCCCTGGTTAAAAAAACGTCGTGGCATAATGGTAATATTCGTTGAATTTTTTAGGCTCAAATTACATGGAGTGGTATATTGTGGAATTGAAAAAAAAAAGGTCGTAATTCATAAGTGGTGCATTGATACCTGTGTTGGTTTTTTTAAGGTTGTTGTATATAATGAATATGGATATAATGGATTTAAAAAGGGAAAGGACGTGGCATATATGGTTCACATGAAATATGAAAGTGGGTTGTATGAAATATAATGAGTATGATATTGAAAAATGTTAGAGCCATACGTTGAGTTCTCCTATTATGAAGCACATATGTATGTTGTAAATATATTATGGAGATGTTTAATATATGGTGTTAGTAGTGAGAGTTGGACCATATGGTGTGAGTAATAGTGGTTTAGAAAGATAAAGCACACCATTATGAAGCACATATGTATGTTGTAAATATATTATGAAGATGTTTAATATATGGTGTTAGTTGTGAGAGTTGGACCATATGGTGTGAGTAATAATGGTCCAGAAAGATAAAGCACACCTTGATTTTCAATAAGTTGTAGAAAGGGGTTTGTGAAGGAAGAGACAATGCACCGGAAAAGCCCACTTCAGACAATGAGCTTGCCATTTGGGAAAACAATGGAAACAAGGCCTATGCCTTGATTGCAGCTTCTGTAAATGAAGAGGGAAGTCGCCATATTTCTCCATTTTCAAATGTCTTTGAAGCCTCAAAGAAATTGAAGGAATTGTATGACTCACATTCTGAAGTTGAAGTTGTTCAACTAATGATCAAGTTGTTCAATCTTGAGTTGAAAAATGATGACCCTCTTGCCTTAGTATCAGAAGTAAGATCCGTTACGCATGACATAAAAGCCACTGGTGTTGAAATAGATATTCCTATCATAGCTTATGTCAAGGCACTATATCCCACCTATTCATATTATCTTGAGTCATTGCAAGCAAGTGGTAACCTTAAATAGATTACCTTCGACTTCCTTGAGAAGAAATTTGTTGAGAGAAAGAAGACTTTTGGGAAGAAGACAGCTCTTCAATCTACTGAAGAAGTTGTGTGCCTTGCACAAAAAGAGAAGAATCATGCACAAGAGTCTTCTAAAGAAAGAGGTAGCCGAAGAGGAAGAGGAAGGAAGAATTTTAGAGGCAAGGGGGGCATACATTTCCAAGGAGAAAGGTCTGATCTTCATTGCATACGATGCAATAAAGATGGACATGATGCTTCCACATGTAAATTGCCTTGGGACAGTATTAAGCAGGAAAAAAATGAAGGAAAAGGTAAAACACCTGACAAAGGGAAAGGTAAAGCACCTGAGTTCGCTCATTATGTTGTGGCACATTGCAACATTGGAGTAGCTGAAGACTTATTCAATGCTTCACTTGCTTCATGGAAAGATGTTTGGTTGCTTGATTCAGGAGCAACTTGCCATGTGAATTCTAGAATAGATTTTTGTGAAAATTCACTAATAATGTTGATGGAACGGTATACTTTGCAGACAAGTCAAAACTCAAGCCATCAAGGCTTGGCACCATCATGCTCAAACTGTTTGTTCTTCCAGACTTACTTCTACATGATGTTCTATACCTCTCGGATTTGAGGAGAATCTTGATGTCTTTAATCCACATGTGCCAGCAAGGACACTCCATTGAGTCCATTCACATATTTGATGGCAAAGTTGAGGTCAGAAAAGCATCAAAACACTCACTTATATGACTGGGATAGAGGAAGAAAGACTTTTGACGCTGCAAGGAACCTCTGCTCGTGCACATAACCTTTCATACAGTTCTCACTATGATGAAGGTACATTTCCATCAAGTCTTTTATGGCATGCTCGATTTGGACACTTGAACTAAGATAACCTCTGTTTGTTAAAGAAAAATGGTGTCACTGGTTTGCCTACAATTCCTAGGAAACTTTAGCAATGTGATGTTTGTATCTTAGGAAAACAAAGCAAACAGTGTTTTCATGATTCTCATTCCAGAGCACATAGAAAACTTGAACTCATTTGTTATGATTTATGTGGCCCAATGCCTGTTCCTTCTGCAAATGGTAATAAATATATGATGACATTTATTGATGACTACACCAGAATGTGTTGGATTTATTTATTGAAGAACAAATCTGAAGCTTTTGAAACATTCAAGAACTTTCATGAATGGATTGAAAATGATGCACAATCTCATATTGGATCTATTTGTACTAATAATGGAAAAGAATATACATCAAATGAATTTGAAAACTATCTTCGCCAACATGGGATCAAACATCAAATAATCGTGCATTATAACCCCCAACAGAACAGAGTAGCTGAAAGAATGAATAGAACAATCTTAAATATGGTAAGTTTCATGATGTTTTTCAAGAATGTTAAACTGATGTTTTGGGTTGATGCAGTTCTATGTGTTGTGTATATAAAGAATAGGTGTCCATCTAATGCCATCAAAAACAAAACTCCCTATAAAATGTGGTACGGCCACATTCCTTCGATGAGGCATCTTAGGGTTTTTTATTCCATCTGCTATGCCTTAATACCTAAGGAACAGAGAAACTAACTCAGTGCAAGGAGTCGCAAATGTATCTTCTTGGGGTACTCAAATACTTCTAAAGCATACTATCTCTACGATGAAGTGAATAAAGAATTTAAAATATCTAGATATGTGATCTTTCTTGAATCTTCCATGACTGACAATGTTGTTGAGCGGCAGCTTGATCGTTTGCATAGATTCAGGCATGCAAAGTCTTTTCAAGAGTTTGATAATAAGATTCCACATCTTGAAGGGGGAATCCCTATACTGGATCAATTTGTGGAATCTTCTTCTGAAGCACTCTCTCCCCCACATGAAGCTCTAGCCACTGATGACACTTTGAGTGATGTGATTGACAGAATTAGGAAACTAAATCTTGATTCAACCCCATCTTAGTCAACTGAGCATCCAGGGCCATCTCAAAAAGGTCCTCCAAAATGGCTAACAAAGACACTTGAAAGTGTTTGTCTTAATAAGGTTGGAAAGAAAGGAACAACAAGCTCAACCAGACAGAATGGAGGTGATGTAGACGATTCAGATTCGCCTATTGATATGGATGTTTCTTATGATTGTGAACTGAATTTGTCTACAGATTTTGAACCAACTTCCTTCAAAAAAGTTGCTTCTCATGATGAATGGAAAAAAGCGATGCAAAAAGAATATGATGCTTTGATAAAGAATGGCACCTAAAAGTTGGTTGATAATCCATTGGGAACCAAAACAATAGGCTACAAGTGGGCCTTCAAGAACAAGTATAAAGCAGATGGCTCACTTAACAAGCAAAAAAGCCAAGGTTGTGGCAAAAGGTTTTGCACAAAAGGAAGGGGTCGATTATGAGGAAACTTTTGCCCGCACAGCAAAATGGGCTATACCATCCAGACACTCTTTGCCTTGGCAGCTCAGAATGGTTGGAAAGCCCATCAGATGGATGTAGAAATTGCTTTCTTGAATAGCGATCTAAAAGAAAATGTTTTTATGTCCCAATCAAAAGGATTTGTTGTGAAGGGTCAAGAACACAAAGTATGCAAGCTTGTAAAATCCGTGTATGGCCTCAAGCAAGCACCACCTGCCTTGTACGAGAAATTAACTGAGCATCTTTTGAAACTCAATTTCAAACATTATGATCTTGATGATGCAACTTTGTTTGTCAAGAAAGCAGGTGAAACAGTTGTATATTTTGTGGTGTATGTAGATGATCTCCTGATGATAGGGAACAATGAGAGCTACAATGCATCCATAAAGAAAGAGTTGAGGAAAGGTTTTGAAATCACAAATTTGGGCTATGTTCACTACTATCTTGGAATTGAAGTAACTCAACATCCGAAGTTTATATTCCTCTCCCAGAAGTACAATGGAGATTTGTTGAACAGGTTTGGCATGGATGAGTGCAATCCTTTGACTACTCCAATGGAACAGAACTTAAAGCTCACATCCACTGAAGGAAAAGAATTTGAGGATGCAACAAAGTATAAACAACTCATAGGAAGTCTCAATTACTTGACTACTACTTGACCAAACATTTCATTTGTTGTTGGAATCCTCTCCAGGTGTATGCAAAAGCCATGTGAAGGTCACTTGTCTGCTGCAAAAAGAGTTCTAAAGTACTTGAAGGGAACTCAAGACTTTGGAATCAAGTATACACAGGTGGATGACTTCAGCTTGACTGGATACTCTAATTCAGATTTCGATGGAGATAAAGAAACTAGGGTATCTACTTCTGCTCATGTTATGAGTCTTGGATCAGGAGTTGTCTCTTGGAGATCACGCAAACAATCAATTCCAACAGATTCCACAACTAAGGCAGAATATGTGGCAGCAACTGAAGCAACAAAGGAAATTGTGTGGCTCAGGAAAATTTTGGAAGATTAGCAGGAAAAACAAGTACATTCAACTCCTCTTTTGATTGACAACACTTCTACAATAAAGTTGGCAAAGAATCCAGAGTTCCATGATCAAACAAAGCATATCAATACAAAATACCATCTGATTCGACATCACGTTGAGGCCAAAACAATCCACCTACGACATTATTCTACAAATGTATAGATTGCAAACATCTTCAACAAAGCGCTTGGAAGGGAAAAGTTTAAAAGATTCATAATGATGCTTGGACTCACCAACATCCTTTTAGAAAGGGGAGGAAGTTGAACACCTAATCTTCGGGATTAGGAATCCTATGTAAATATTGTACATAGCAAAATAAGAGAAGTTGGAAGATGAAGAGACATTGGGATATGAAACCCAATAATCTCTCTCCTTGTATATAGTCATATTCTATCATAATGCAAATACATCAACACATTTGTGGAGTTACTCCTGAACTAACAACAGAAACATGCAAGTTGGACATGACAAAGTTGTTAGTTTCTGTAGCATCAAACAAGTGTTCTAGTCTCGATTTACGTCAAAGAAGCTAAAGAACACATGATCACCAAAACCCAAAAAAAGTTTCGGGAAAAAACACCTAAAGACAACTCAATTACGTTAATTGATCAATAATTAAAAAAATGTTTAACTTAGGAAAATTGATTACTTAACAACAATTAATTGATAAAGAATGAAAAAAGTTCTAGAGACACACGAATTGAGTCCAAGATGATCTTAGTTGTTGATAATGATTTAATCATGGTCGTTGGTGCTCCAACAAGAGATTATAAGAGCAGATCGATGGGGATGGAGATGGACACATTAGAGACACATTGGACAAGGAGTGTGAGTTCCTTGGTAGATCGAGCTATCGAGTGCAATGATTCAATAAGGAAGTGAGCTCGAGTCAAAGCAATGGTGATTGAGGGAGCGGCAGGGGGATTTCAAAGAATTCTAGTCAGTTTCTAGGGAGGCCGCATTAGTTCTCCTTGAGGCTGCGTAGAGGCAACACAAAAGCTTCAGAGGACAAAATCGATTCAGCTAGAGAGGAGGTTGATTCAGGTGCTAGAGGTTGGGAAAATTTCTCTGAGACCAAGCAAGTCATTTCCAAAGGCAAAGTCAGGCAAAACGAGAGATTCTAGGCAGCTCCACAGGCAGTGTGAGTAGGGTCTACGCAAGCATGGGGCAGAGGCTTACACAAGGGCATTTCAAGTAGCCTAGTTGGGCCAGTTTCTGGAGCCGAATCGGTTGTGGAGTGAGACAATTTGTCTCACAAATATTTTGGCCAATTTATATCTGGAGGATTGCCAATTGGGCATCCAGATTTTTGTATTGAAATTTCACTGTGGCATAATAATAAAATAAACCCTCATCTGATGCACCGGTTTTCCCTTTGGGGTCTTTCTGTGCACTATTGTCCAAAAATATTGGTGTCATTTTTATTGTGTGTATGCATCTATTTTTTTCACTCCAACATTTTATTTAACTTTCGTAGAATTTATTTGCGAAGAATTGCAGTGTGATTTATTCGATATTAATTAGAAAATAAATAAACTACTAATCAGTTGTTAAAATTTGGGTACCAGAGGGCAAGTGGTTCCCTGAGGCTTTGATCTTTGGCATAGGGAAAAGTGTCCAAATTTATTTGTACTTATCTCCTAAAGTGACTTTATAAGTGGTAAAGTCAATTTAATTTAAAAGTGACTTTATAAGTGGTAAAGTTACATTCTAATTTAAAGGTAACGTTATTAAAGTCAATGAAGAATAAGAAACTGAAAAAGTGACTATGGAAATAAAAGGCTAAGTGGATCTTTATTTAAGTGGGTGAGTTAAAAAATAGAAAGTAAGAATTAAATGCACATTTATTCTCATCCCTAGATCTAAATGAATCTCAGCCATTACATCTTCGGGTAACCTAAAAGGTCATTTAGAGAGTAAAAGGAGAAGAGGAGAAAAAGATCAATTCATTCTTTCATGAACATTTGAAGAAAGAGAAGAGAGAGCAGGGAGAGAATTTCTTAGCAATGAGGAAGTGAAGGAAAGCAGCAAGAAGACATTTCAGAAAATCTGGGCAGCAACATTTATTGACATGCATCCCAAGGCAAAACCATACAGCAAGAGAAAGGCACAGAAATCAAGGAAGAGGGACAACAACAAGAGCACAAATTTCAAGGCAGATTTTGGGCACGATTTTCGAGGCAACCGTATTGTTGAAATCTATATGGTTCATACAATCCGTACAACAGGTTCAAGGCACGTTTTTTGAGGCATGTCATACAGCATTTAATGTTGTTTTATTGCTGGAAATTTTCTATTTTGGTTGTTCGCTAATTGGCACAATTTTTGAGATGGAGTTCAAGCACGAAAATCGAGATAAATTGTAATTTGTGGTTGCTGGAATTTTTACTATGTATTTTAGTTTCTTTGTAAAAGCATTTTCAGAAATAAGAGCTCTCAAACTGGTTTTCCCCAAGAGTTATAGGGGGTTTTTCCAGGGTCACATTAACCGAAAATCACTGTGTTATTTTCTGTGTGGCTATCATAACTTTGCTATGTTTAATTTCTGCAATTTCCGCAGTTATGAAATCTCTAAATTTGTGTTTTTAAAAATTATTGTCATTTCCAGATTTTAGAATTTTTATCATGCTTGGATTTAAAACTAAATGCATGGAGTGATAAGGAAAACTGATAACCGGAGTGGGGGTTGAAATTTCTTCATCAATTAGGAGAGTAAATTCCAATTGTTGTGATTCAAAGAAATTTCACATGGTATAAAAGCAAGTTTAATTGGATCAAAGGCTCTGTAGCGAGAAGGATAAATTGTGCAGGTTCACAGGGAGTTTTGAGCATGAATTTCTCAGACCCGCGCAGGCCACCAAGAAGTGCAAATTTGCAAAGGCGAAGGTTTCGATTTCCAAATCTGCATCGGAGGAAAATTCGATCATCCTCAGAAGCAGAGTTTGCAAGTATTGGATTTGTCGGATAGAGAGTTCCAGTGAGCAGATCGGTGATTTCATCGAGCAGATCTAAGCGCAGTTGGTTTGCAACAACAAATCAACGCTAGGTGAAAGAGAAAGGCACACGAAATTATACTCAAGATGTCTTCAATAGCTTTCTCAAATTTCTCTAGTATGGTTGCAAAGAGATTTGACATTCAGGAGGCTACAGGTTTGTCTTCTAGATTGGAGGATAAATTTGTTCAGATAGCTTGCCTCTCTAGCTCAACTTCATAGGGAGTCTAGTATATACACAGTTGACAGTACACCCATATGACGAGTTAGAGAATACTTCTCCAACTACAAGGAGGAGCAGATGGACTTCTACATTCATATGGGAAACAAGAGTAAATGTAATCCAGTTGGAGTCGGTACCATCAACATGCAGAGGGAGTTAGGAGCAACCACCAATGTTAGAGATGTTTTGCATGTGTCCGGCTTAGGTATGAACCTTATTTCAGTATCCCAATTACAGTATATGGGATACAATGTCCATTTTATCGGGGAGAAGGCGTTCATCAAACACCAAAGCTAGAAGAAGGTGAAGCAGATTGGAGTTTGAAGCAACAGGTTATACAAGTTGGAGCCGGATTCTCCATAGGCACTAGTTAGCAACAGCAGCAGTGATTGCAGTAGCAAATGGGAGAGACATGAATAAGCTATAGCACAGGAGAATGATACATTTAGATCATGAAGCACTTAGGATGCTCAAGGGGATAGTAACAGGTATTCTAGAATTGAGCACAAAACACGATGTCTGTTGAGGGTGCGTGCTTGGGAAATATGCTAAGGCAGCATTCCCAAGAAGTGACAGTAGATAAAATGGTGTGCTACAACTTATACACTCAGATATTTGTGGCCCAATGTCCACTAGATCTCTGAGATGGAACAAGACTTTGATTGAGAGTGCGACAGGAAAGAAGATCAAGGTGCTTCACTCGAATAATAAAGGATAGTACACAAATAACAACTTCAAGAGCTTCTGTGCGCAAGAAGGCATCAGGAAGGAGTAGACAGCTCCATGCACTCCACAACAGAATGTGGTAGCGAAGCAGAAGAACAGGTCTATAGTTGGGGTTGCAAAGGCAATGTTATAAGACCAAGATTTACCCAAGTTTCTCTAGGCAAGGCGCATGTAACATAATTGTGTATATATAGAACATGGTTCCTCACGTTGATAAATCTAGGCAGCTAGATTAGGGTGATTTCTCTTACTTCGATAACTGCTTGTGATGTTCTTTTACTTAACTTGATGTATTTGTAATTAGCTTCTTCTTTCACTTGATTATTATTGTGTTCTTATCATCGAACAGCGACCAAATTATCAAGATCAATTAGACAAGAGGACAAAAAATATAGGCTGCTAGCCAGGGCCAAAACATCTCCTCTGAGAGGAAAACCCACAAGAATTATTCTCTTCTTATAGAATCTTTAAATGATGAATTCCAAGACCTAAGACCCAAGACAAACACTCCTCTAAGATCAAGTCAACCTCTCCTTTGATGAGCTTGTCCTTCACAAAGTCAACCCAAGTCAAACTTGCTTCAAACCTGCTGTAACTTCTCCTTTGACCACAATTTTGGACTTGCAACTTCTGACTATAATTTTCAGCCTTCCTCCAAAAACCTTAGTTTGCACGTGTGGGTGTAATATGGTAGATTTTGTCTCCTTCCTTCACTCAGGGAGCTTCTCCTTCCTTGATAACTCGACCTTTAGATTTGATTCTTTTGAGCCCAAACTTTAACCTTTATGATGACTGCACTTTTCAGTCTTGTTGCAGTAGAAGGATACCCTAGTTTCCTCGCATGTGTGAGAAGATGTAGCCCTTAAATAGTCCTTTAACACTTTGCTTTTCCTTCCTTTGTTTCTACTCTTCTTCGCTTGTCCTTTAGATCTCTCCCTTGTCCTTGTTCGTACTTCTTAAAAGCTTTGTTAATGAGGTCGAATACCTTATATATATAGCCTTTCCTTAGAGTCAAATTGTCATCATGAGGTCGACTTGCTCTTTCTTGAAGGTCGACTTGTTGATGGCTGGGCCGACTTAATCTTGGAGGGTCTTCCTAACACAAATTGACTTACATAAATTATTTTGACTAGATACAAAATGCCCAATAGGGTCTTTTACATATGACAATGACTCTTTAACTTCTTTGACTTAATAACAAATCCCTAGAAGCACACAGTGGGTGCTTGACCTAAAACAAATTTGCCTTTAGCATGAAACCCATGCTAAAAAAAATAATAATAATAATTTTTTTCTTCTCTCTTTTACATCAAATACAAAATCAAGATTACATAAGACATTATGAAGACTGAACCTAGTTACATTTTCCAACACCTCACAGGGCATTGGGGAAGATAACACCAGAAGAAGTCTTCTCAGTGAAGAAGCCAAGAGTCAGTCACTTTCAAGATCTTTGGCAACATAGCTTATTGCCATGTGCCAAATCAGAAGCACACCAAGTTGGATATGACTGCAGAGAAGGGGTTCTATGTTGGATATAACAAAACCTAGAAGGCATACAAGATCTACATTCCTAGCAGCAAGAAGATTATAGTGAGACAAGATGTAAACTTCATGGAGGATGGAGCATTCAAGAAATCTCGTGAGTTGCCAACAGATGATCAGAAGGACCAGCAGAAGTTCCATTGGTCCAGCAGCAGTCGCAAGGATAGTCATAAGGATCTAGTACAGTTACTAGAACAACCTCAGGTGTAGGAGATCCAGTGAGTTTGCAACAGACAAACTAGCAGAGGCAAGATGAGCAGCTAGTCGAGCCTCCCACCACTAGTGGTCAAACTAGCAAGGAAGTTCGTTAGACATTGAGGGATGTAGAGGAGTTCATAAGAGCTCCTGGGACGAACAAGAGAGAACGCAAAAAACCAAACAGGTACCAAGCATTGGTGGCACAAGTTGAACCTTTTAGCTATCAAGTGGTCGCACAACATCAAATGTGGATAGATGTCATGGTAGAGCAATATAGCTCTATCATGAAAAACGATGTCTGGGAGGTAGTGTCAAGGCCTATGGATAGAGATGTGGGATCTCGGTGGATCTATAAGATCAAGTACATTGCAGATGGCAGCATGGAGAAGTACAAGGCTAGGTTCGTGGCAAAGGGGTATGTGTAGAAGGAAGGCATAGATTATGAGGAGACCTTCGCCCTAATTTCCAGATATACTTCTATCTGGTCGATTATATCTCTAACAGCGCAAATGGGATGGCAGATTCAACATATGGAAGTTAAGAGATCATTCTTGAACGGGGTGATAGAGGAGGAGGTATACATTGAATAGCCAAAGGGCTTCGAGACACATGATGGGCACACATGTGTGCAAACTAAAGAAAGCTTTATACGGGCTCAAACAGGCTCCCAGGGCATGGTATGGTCGGATTGAAAACTACTTGTAGCAGATGGGATTTGTCAAGAGTGATGCAGATCCCAGCCTTTACTATCTCATGGTAGAGGGTGAGCAACTCATCCTAGAAATGTATGTGGATGACCTCTTTCTGACTGGGTCATCAAGGCTCATAGAGGACTGTAAGAGGAACTTGGTAGTAGAGTTTGACATGAAGGATTTGGGGTTGATGCATTACTTCCTAGGTTTGGAAGTATGGTAGAAAGACAAGGAGATCTTCCTTGGTCAAGGGAGATATCCTACAGAAATTCTAAAGAGATTCAGGATGCAAAATTGCAGAGTTATGTCTATGCCTATGATTATGAACTGCAGGAAGATCGATGCATCAGAGAACGAGAACATTGACCCAACCTTGTGCATATAGCTTATTAATTCCCTCGTGTATCTGGTCAACACTAGGCCAAATATCTACTTTGCAATCAACACTCTCAGTGAGTTTATGGTGGAACCTAAGAGAGTGCATTAGATAGCAACGAGGCAAATACTGAGGTATTTGCACAGCACGGTCAAGTATGGATTGAGATATACTGGAGGTGATGGCGTCAGAGTATGTGGATTCACAAATGCAAATTGGGTTGGCCATTCAGTGGACATGAAGAGCACATCAAGGTGTTGCTTCAGCATTGGATTAGGGGTTGTATCTTGGTGCAGCAAGAAGCAGAAGTCCATGGCACTGAGCTCTACAAAAGCAGAGTATCTGGCAGCTATCACAGCGACGTGCAAAGCTATATGGCTTTGGAAGCTGCTAGTAAGCTTGTTCAATTAGAAGTTGGAGGCAACCAGTATCTACATTCATAATCAAAGTTGCATCAAGCTCTCTGAAAATCCAATGTTTCATGAAAGGTCGAAACACATAGACATTAGATACCACTTCATCAGAGATTGTGTGCAGCGTGGAGCAATGCAGCTACAACACATTCCCACAGATCAACAGGTTGTAGATATCCTCACGAAAGCTCTATGGGAGAGCTAAGTTTGTCTATTTCAAAGAACAAATGGGTACAATGAAGAACCCTTTTCAGCAGCAAGAGGATTAGTGTCAATAGGTGAAGTCGGATCTTGAGAGACAGTGTAGAGACTAGTTGTAGTCAGTTACTAGAGGGACCCAGAGATAGATAAGTGCAAACAGTTACTCAAACAATGCAGAGACTAGTTGCAGTCAAAGACTCAAGAGACAGTTGCAGTGCGAGTACAAAGACACAGTGGATTCAGAGATCAGTTCTCAATTATAGTAGTTGCAATAGCAACAGCATGAGATCAAATGCAACGCACGCAGAGTTGGCAGCGGTGCAAGGAGGCACATGGAAGTGACAGCAGCGACGCAAATGTAGGGTGGTGCAGCTACCGGGTTAGCAGATGAATCAATGTATGCACAGTGTTGATGGACAGTGAGACCTACTTGCATCATAGTTGTGAGACATCGACAACGTGAGGTGGTCCAACTACAGACTTCAAGATATTCATCAAGTTGATCGGTATAGTAGTGGAGTGGAGAAGACAGAGAACACCTTCCTCGCTAAAAGGGAGTGTTGATTTTTGTAGCATCGGACAGGTGTTCTAATCTCGATTTCTGTCAGAGGGGCTAAAGAACACATGATCTCCAAAACCCAAAAAAGGTTTCGGAAGAAATCTCCTAGACACGGCTCAATTAAGTTAATTGATCAATAATTAAAAAATTTCCAAGTATAACTTAGGAAAATTGATTAATTAATAGCAATTAATTGAAAAAGATCGAAAAATCTCTAGAAACCCACACAGGTTGAGTCCAAGATTATCTTAGTCGTTGATAAAAATTTAATCACAGTCACTGGTGCTCCAACGAGAAATTATAAGAGAAAATCAATGGGTACGAAGATGGAAACATTAGAGACACATCGAGCAAGAGGGAGGAGGGCGAGTTCCTTGGTAGATCGAGCTATCCAATGCAGTGATTCAGCAAGGAAGTGAGCTCGAGCCAAAGCAACAATGATTGAGGGAGCGGCGAGAGGATTTCAAAGAATTTTAGTCAGTTTCCAGTACAGGGAAGGGAGGCCACATTATTTCTCCTTGAGGCTACGCAAGAGGCAATGTAGAAGCTTCAAAGAGCCAAATCAATTCAACTAGAGAGGATGTCAATTTAGGTGCTAGAGACCGAGAAAATTTCCAGGAGGCCAAGCAAGTCATTTCCATAGGAAGAATCAAGGAGAACGACAAATTTTGAGCAGCTCCACAGCCGGTGCATGTAGGGCTAGCGTGTTGGTTTTTAATGTACCTTGGACAAGTGATTTTCCATGCGTTAGTCTCTACCTAGGGAAAAGTGTCCAAAATAATTATTTTCTTAAGTGTGACTTTATAAAGCGAAAGTGACTTTATAAGTGGTAAAGTCAATGTTAAATTATAAAGTGAAAAGTGACTTTAGACATAAAGTACAATGTGGGTACTTTATTTAATGGATGAGTTAAAAAGTAGAAAGTGAGAATTAAATGCACATTTATTTTCATCCCTTGATCTAAATGAATCTGAGCCATTAGATTTTGGGGTTGACCAAAAGTCATTTAGGGAAACAAAGAAAAGGGAGACTGCATTCATTCTTTATGAGCGGATTGGAGAAAGGAGGCTAAGAGCTGGAGAAAAGTTTTGAAGGAGAAATTTGTTGCAACAAGTTGAACGAGTGATTTTTGGGCAAAGCTAGGCACGGAAATCAAAGCATAGAAGACAACATAAAGTACAATACAAACAGCATACAATGTTGTGAGTTGCACGTCGTTTGAGAGAAGTTTTTGAGATAAACAAAGATTAAATTAATTAATTAATTAATTAAATAAAATAAATAAATAAAACCAAAAGAAATTTAAATTAACAAAAAAAAATTGTCTGTATAGAATCCATATAGTACAATCCATACAATCATATGCATACAGTGCATATTTTCAGCTTCAAGTGGGCACGAAAATCGAGGCAAAGTTGGCACGGTTTTCAAGGAGTTTTGGGTTGAAGAAATAAGTTGTATTTTGTTGTTTTATTTTATCTGCAAATGTATTTTTCTTGAACTTGAAAGATAAATAAATTTGAAGAGCTCTCTAACAAGTTTCCTCGGAGAAGATTTAAGGGGTTTTGCCTGGGTCTAACTTGACCAAAAATCTGTGTGTATTTTTATGTGTGTTGTTGGATTGTTTATGTACATATTTATTTTCAGCATGTGTTGACAGTCACATGTGTTTTAATCTGAAAATTTCATTTCCAAAATTCTATATGTTGAATGTATGTTTATGGAAAAGGGCATTTAACTGAATGGGAGTGATAAGGTGAAATTAAAACCGGGTTGGGATTGCAGAAAACTTTTTAGTCATCAAGTTTCAACATGGTATTAGAGCTACAAGCTGAAAATCGCAGTTTGAACAACAGACAGTAGTTTGGGACAGCAAAGAGTGGTTTGGACAACAAAACGAATTTTTGGACAGCAAACTGATATTTTGGGACAGCAAGGTGAAATTTCACGTACGCTGAACTTTTGAGACAGCAAGGTGTGCTGGAAAGTTCATTTCTCCATTTTCTTGGTTTTGTAAATTTTGGACAGCAAACATGGCCATGTTCTTAAGGATAGAGGACAGACTGGATGGAATATCCAACTATATCATTTGGAAGGACAGAATTCAAACAGTGTTTGAGGAAGCAGCAATTTGGAACATAGTGTGGCTAGTGGTTATACCTCCTACTGCTGCAGATGACCTTGTTGAATTCACAAAAAATAATGCAAAAGAAAAAAGGATTTTGATGGACAGTCTGAAGGATCATGTGGTTCCTCAGGTGAGAGGAAACAGATGCATATCAAATGTGGACAACTTTCACCGCTCTCTATCAAGGTAACAATGATAGCAGGAAGATGGTACTCAAAGAACAATTGAAGAACATTAGGATGACAAAGGCTGAAAGTGTAGTTCATTATCTTAGCAGGTTCAAACAGGTAAGTGATGACTTGATTGTTATTGGTGAGGCAATTGCACCAACAAAGTTAGTCAGGATAGCTATAGCAGGACTTCCTAAGTCTTGGGAGGTCTTTGGAGATGTTGTTACCTCTAGGGAGAATCTTCCCAATTAGGACAGATTCTGGGACGATTGTGTGAAGCATGAGATACGAAAGACTGGTAGTGGTGGGTGAAGATAGCAGATGAGGGGGATGTAGCCTTAACAGCCAAGGGGAAGAACAAAGGGTAGGCCAAGAAAGGGGCCTCATCATATGCGGCTAAGGGAAAGGAGACGAAGGAGAAGAAAGATACGGATATGTCCAAAGTCAAATGTTGGGCATGTCAAAAGATGGGACACTATGCTGCTACGTGTCTTGAGAGGAAGAACAAGGGGAAGAAGGGTACTGCAACTTCAACGGAGGTGGAAAAATTTGCTTCACAGTTTGACGACAACCTTGCATTTATTACTTCTACATCTAGTAGGAGTACATCATCCAATGTGTGGTACATAGACGGTGGGGCTACCCGCCATATGACAGGTGCACTAGAGTTCTTTTCGTAGCTTGTAGAGAGGGCACTTGATATTGAGATGACCGCACTATGAGAGTTGTTGGTGTGGGGACTGTGACCTTTGAGAGGGACTCTTTGCCACCTTTGAAGGTCATGGATGTTTTGTATGTTCTGAGGATGAAAAAGAACTTGATTTCAGTGTCTGCTATGGAGGAGAAGGGGCTTGACGTCACTTTCTCAAGAGGGCAGGTATTGATGCATCCCAAGGAGCTTCCATTACTTTGGCCAAAGTGATTGTAGTTTGCTCTGGGAAACTATATAGGTTCAGTTTTCAATCGGCAGGAGCATTAGTAAGTAGCACTCACACTAGTACCACCAACAGCAGAGACTTGTGCGAGTTATGGCACCGGAGGATGGCGCGTATGCATCATGGACATTGGAGCTTTGGGCGTACTGAGGGAGATCACAACTAGAGTTTACATTTGGGGCACCCGTGGCAAGTTCACCGAGCACTTCTTTAGGGCGTCCACTAGTACAGAGTTCACATAGCACTTCAACTGACACAAGCACAGGTGTCAATACAAGTTCTTCGAGGATAGGTGCTGGTACAGGCACACTAGGGTCAGTTGGCAGACCTTCAGGTTCACCAGACTAGGGGGCAGAGGATGAGGTTCCCTATGGGGAAGCTTCTTCAGGGAATTGGGGGCCCAAGTGGCTTCATGACACCTTGAAGGAAGCGGAGTTCGTTGGTCCTCCAAAGAGGGTGAACAGGGAAAGTGTGCCTCCTGAGGGATTTTGTAGTAATTTAGCCAAGGCTACCAGCATTGTTGACTCTGAGCCTACTAGCAATGAGGTTGTCAGCTAGGAGGTATGGAGAGAGGCTATGGCGGAGCAGTATGCCTTTATCATTAAGAACGATGTCTAAGAAGTGGTGCCTAGGGCTGAGGGCAAGTCAGTTATGACTTCCAGGTGGCTCTACAAGATCAAGCATGTTGCGGATAGCAGCATTGAGAAGTTCAAGGCAAGGTTTGTGGCTAGAGGGTTCTCACAGATAGAGGGAGTTGACTATGTTGAGACCTTCGCTCCCGTGGCTCAGTACACTTCTATCCAGTCCCTTATTTCTATTCCTGCAGAAATGGGTTGGCAGATCCACCAGATGGATGTGTAGACCGCATTTCTAAACAGAGTTATAGAGGAGGAGGTGTATGTTGAGCAGCCACAGGGCTTTGAGGTACTTGGGCAGGAGACCCGTGTATGTCGGTTGAGGCCAGCACTCTACGGACTTAAGAAAGCTCCAAGAGCTTGGTATTCGAAGATTGATACTTACTTGCAGGAGATGGGTTTCACGAAGACTGATGTAGATCCGAACCTATTCTACATTGTTGTAGGGGATGATTCGCTCATTCTTGTGTTGCATGTTGATGACTTGTTCATTACTGGGGCAGAGCGATTGGTTAGTGGTTGCAAGGAAGATCTTGCTATGGAGTTCGAGATGAAGGACATTGGGCTGATGCATTACTTTTTGGGGCTTGAGGTGTGGCATGAGGAGGGGCATATCTTTCTGGGGCAGGGGCAGTATGTTGTGGATGTGTTGAGCAGATTTCACATGGCAGATTGTAGACCCATGTCTACACCTATGATTACCAACTGGAAGAAGCTTCATGCTTCAAATTCTAGTTTAGTGGATCCCACATTGTATAGGGAGCTTATTGGGTCCTTGATGTATCTGGTCAACACTAGGCCATATATATGCTTTGCAGTGAACACACTTAGCCAGTTCATGGTTGAGCCCAGGAGGGTGCACCGAGTAGCAGCAAAGCACATTCTTCGCTACATGCAGGGGACTGTTGATTATGGTATGGACTATTGATCCAAAATCTTCTGCTTATAGATGTATTAAAGAATTACATGCATAATTGTAGCTTAACATAGAAAACTTAATGTGCACATCAGAGAAGAAGAGAAACACATAAAGCATAAAAGAAGACAACAAGACTTGATAACGGAGTTCGTCCGACTTGGAATACGTCTCCAAGCCCTGCTCGATCAATGGGGAGCCCTTCATTCATTAAGTGGCATGAGAAAGACGAGTACAAGCATCAGTTACAAAAAAGGAGTTTTATACCTCCATACTGAAAAATGGCCAAAAAATGCAGAACTCTGACAGAGAAACAGACAACGCCATTGCGTTTGTAGCATCGAGAAGTGCTGAAACCATATAAAATTTGTCAAATTCTGACAAAGTGAAAATTCGGCCCTCCTACAAAATTCTGCCTCGAACTGCGTGCATTGCCTCCTTTGCTTGGGCGCACTGATAATCTACATTTAAATAATAAAAAATGTGGGCAGAAATCCCAAGCAGACTGTTTTGGCACGATGGTTAAATTGGGAATTTGTTGAGGAGAGGTTGGGGGATCAAACCCCGCCCCTCCCCATTTAACTTATCGTTAAAGACATATTTCAATTTTGGGAGGAGGGTCTGCCACTCCCAATGGCCTGCTCCCCCCCAACTCCGCTAGCACGTTGTTTTTGTGGGTGAGGTGGAGGGGCGGCGAGGTTGACAGCTTACGCCCCCCATTAATAGTGGTGCTTCATTGCATGGTTCCCGAGGTGGCGGGATCATGGCCGCCCACCACCACGTCGTTTTGGTCAGCGGTTCCGTGGGAGGGGCCGAGGGTTGTGGCCCGCCCCTCCACCAATATTTTTATTGTTATGTGGTGCGAATAAGGGGTTGCGGGGTTGGTGGCCCGCCACCCTTTTATTATATTTTTTTGTTATATAAAAACAAACTATGCATTTTTGGAAATTCGATTTTGGACCGAAAGAGTCTTTTTAACGAGGCCATGATTTTGCCCGGAATCTAGCCAAAGTTGGCCGGATTCCGTCCGCCAAAAAAGTTCAAATTATGCCTTCATTAATCCTACCCAGTCATCAAAAGTCAACCCAACTTTGACTGCCTCTATCTCCTTCATCCGGACTTGGATTGGAGTGTCGTTCACACCGTTGGAATCAGGGCGACGTGCACTTCGATTTGATGTCAAGTTCATCGCCTTTTGCCACTTTGAATTTTGAGCCTTTTCCATGCCACGGGTGTCTGGAGATCCTCCTGGATCAACTATAGGTGGGGATATGGAGTGGGGTTGGCAGGTTACAACAATTCAAATTGAGCAAGGTGTGCTTCTAACAGGAAAAGCACTTCAGGGTGTTGCTTCGGATTAGGTTCGGCAGTTGTGTTGTGGTTCAATTGAAAGCAAAGTCAGTTACTTTGAGCTCTTCTGAGGCTGAGTATATGGTTGCTAGCCATGCTAGTTGTGAGGCCATTTGGCTTCGCAGGTTGTTGTAGGGCCTATTTTACCAAGAGTTGAGACCGACGATTATTCATTGTGATACTCAAAGTTGCATTAAACTCACGGAGAATCTAGTGTTTCATGACAGGGCAAAACACATTGACATCAGGTATCATTTCATCAGGGACTATGTTCAGAAGGGGGCAGTGAAGCTAGAGTATATATCGATAGATGAGCAGGTGATCGATGTTCTCACGAAGTCCTTGCCAAGAGGCAAGCATGTCCTTTTCAGGGACAAGATGAGTGTGGTGAGAAACACTTTACTCGATAAGAGGGAGAGTTGATTTTTAATGTACCTTGGACAAGTGGTTTCCCATGGGTTAGTCTCTACCTAGGGAAAAGTGTCCAAAATAATTATTTTCCTAATATAAAGTGAAAGTGTCCCTTTATAAGTGGTAAAATCAATGTTAAATTATAAAGTGAAAAGTGACTTTCGACATAAAGTACAATGTCAATACTTTATTTAATGGGTGAGTTAAAAAATAGAAAGTGAGAATAAAATGCACATTTATTCTCATCCCTTAATCTAAATGAATCTGAGCCATTAGATCTTAGGGTTGCACAAAAGCCATTTAGGGAAACAAAAGGGGCAAAAGAAAAGAGTTGCATTCATTCTTCAAGAGCAAAATGGAGAAAAGAGGCTGAGAGCTGGAGAAAAGTTTTTAAGGAGAAATTTGTTGCAGCAAGCTTAAGGAGTGATTTCTAAGCAAAGTTGGGCACGGAAATCAAAGCATAAAAGACAACAAAAGGTACAGTACGAACAGCGTTTAATGTTGTGAGTTGCACGTCGTTCGAGATAATTTTTGAAAAAAAAATGAAAAATTCGTACAATACAGTTCATATCTGTACAATACATATTTTCGGCTTCAAGCGGGCATGGAAATCAAGGCAAAGTGGGCACGATTTTCAAGGAGTTTTGGGCTGAAGAAATAAGTTGTATTTTGTTGTTTTATTTTATCTGCAAATGTATTTTTTCTGAACTTGAAAGATAAATAAATTTGAAGAGCTCTCTAACAGGTTTTCCCCAAAGAAGATTGAAGGGGTTTTTCCTGTGTCGAAGTCGACCAAAAATCTGTGTATTTTTATGTCTGTTGCTGGTCTATTTGTGTCCATATTTATTTTCAACATGTGTTGACAGTCCCATCTGTTTTAATCTGAAAATTTAATTTCCAGAATTCTATATGTTGAATGTATGTTTTTATGGGAAAGGGCATTTAACTGAATGGGAGTGACAAGGTGAAATTAAAACCGGGTTGGGATTGTCGGAAACTTTTTAGTCATCAAATTTCAACATCTGACTTTATCCAGAGTACCATTGGGGTAAAACAACGGTGCCCCCTATAGCCAAACCTCTTTGGGATTTACATTGATGAGTTGAAATCTTTCCTCTATCAACACATCCAGGAAGGGGACAGTTGTCTTCTACATCAGGTGTTGATCTCCCTGCAACTTTTCACAGATAACTTGGTCTTGTTAGCATCTACTCCCAAGGGCCTATAGAGATAGATCGACACCCTAGCCAATTTTTGTGACCTTCGACAATTGACGATCAACCTAGGTAAAACCAAGGTTATGATCTTCAATGCTTCAAAAAAAAACTCTTACACACATGAAGTAGTGAATTTCTACTTTTGAGGAAAAAGATCGAGATCATCACATCATACATCTACTTGGGAGTACAATTCACATGACCTCGTTTTGGTATGCGACAAGCCCTCTAGCCTCCACTTATCAAAGGGTATGGTTACTTGACCCTTATTGAGCGACGGTGCTTCCAAAATTAGTTTCAAGACATCTCGACCAAAGCTCTACCTCATGGACACAATTATTAGACCCATGGTCCTCTATGGGTCTCAAATCTGGGGATCAAACTTGGCACAAACAAATTGGACCCAGATGGAGAGAGTCCAAACTTTGCTTCTCAGGCACCTCATCCAATGCAAATGTACAATCTCGTAGCTCATTATTTAGGTAGAGTTTGGTTCCCTCCCTTTCGCCTCAATGGCATCTTTCGCTCAAATTCTTTCCTCCACAAAGTCAAATCTTTCATAAATTCAACTACCAAGAGAGATTGGTACCCCTACCTTCCACTTTGTTCCTTGGAGGCCCTCTCTTCGACTAACCCCTTGGGCCAAATACAAGGTTGGTTCTCAGATGTTTACAATTTGACTTCTCCAGACACTGACCATCTCCCAAAAGTGTCTTCCCCCTTCAAATTCTCCCTTATTGCACTGAGTCATCCCATGCCTCCTATACAGGTACTAAATCCAGTCCATTAGAAATGATATCTACAAATTGTACATTCATGTCACTTTGACTTCCCCCTTGTCAAGCTTGGGCCTGAAAATGTCCTTCTATATTAAGCATTTCTTGGAGTTCCAGGATGGCATCATTATCCACCCTCCATACACGCACAAGCATTGAATGTACTCACTCAGGATCCCTTTCAACCAGCTTCGGGTTAGTTCTTGTCGACTCCGAGCAGACTCTGACCACCATATACCAAGGTCTAATAGGATCTGCTAGGTATGTCGCCTTCAAGAGCAAGAGACAGTAACACCTCATCTTTAGGTGCCCCCATACTACGAGATCAGAGGGCACTACTACTTCCTTTATAGAGATTCAAGAGGATCCCTCTCTACGTTACTTCAATAGCCTAACCAAAGATGCCTAGATACAGATCTCAGATCTTACATACTACGCCTCACTCAGGGACAATTCGAACGATCACATCATACTTCCAAGTTGATCTGACTGATAAAATCAACAAGCAACAAGCTAAGTTATAGTCTTTCAGATAATAGAACAGTGAGACCTCTAGTGTACCCTCAGACCCCCTGGGATGCCAACCAATATCCTCAAGACCATTGCAAGGTGCAAAATAGCACATCAATTCACTTACACTCAGAGCGTCAAAGGGATTCGTTCCAAACAATTCCTAAGCAAAGTGTCCCCCCCCCCTACCACGAACTCCTCCCTAGCCCCAACGGAACAACTAGAGACTTATCCAAAGTTTCTTTCCTTCGGGGTACGATGCTAGGAGTATCCCTCATTCATACATCCCCCCTAAGATCGTGTATATAGACACCTCGTTAGATTCAAAGTACTCTGTTAGTGAGCCAGAGCCGTTGTTAGCCATCTGACTCCTACATTCTTAACATCATCGACCTCCAACCTTGGACTTATTCACTTAGTCTTCTACATCATCGATGGCCTTCGATCCAGTAATATACATGTTCTTGAGGTCGCCCTATTGTTGTCTCCACCTTTACTTCATTTTATCCTAGTTTTAGCTTTGGCATTTTCTAGGAGTTACATTTGCACACTCACATTATACTTGTACCAAATGTATCCTTCAGTCTCATTAACCTACTTCTATGGCCATCCATTGGACATTAATAATATTATCTTATCTTATCTATTAAATGCTAGTTGCATACCCTTGTACAGGACAAAATCCAATGGAAATATTACAATCCCCCCAACCCAATCCTGAAATCCTAAAAACTGTTGAGTCTACTGGATTTTGAGTGGGATCTAAAATTGTGCTTTATCCATATGAAGTTGGAACCACTCAAACATTATCATTAATTGCATAAAAATAGTAGGGCCTAGACTTCAATACTACGCTTCTCCGTTGAAAATTTATTGTTTATTTTTCAAATATGTGTATGGAATGTCATTAATCGCATTGTATGGAACTGGTTAGTTTGATGAAGAAAGGTTGGTTCAATACTAAACCAGCATTTTCTGATTCCAGACCTCAAACAAAACCAGTTTGGGGATCAAACCAATTGGTTCGATCAATTCCACCGGTTTCAATCCAGTTAGGAATAACATTGATGCCAATTCAATGGGATGAATTTTGAGTTGAGAGTTGTGCCATAAGCAAATGTTCATTGAAGCCCTCATAGAAACCAAAGCACTAGTTATAGACCTAGAGTATATGTAGGGTCTCACCGATCTAGAGGTTGATGTCACATGGGATTCCACATGTCACTTACAATCATATGTGGTCAAAATTGAGGGGAATAAAAAGGTAATTAACCTAAGAAGGCTTAACATCTATGGACCTTGTAGAATCACTCCCATGAGAACTAGTACCTCCCTTAGAAACCAAGATCAACACCTTTGGTCTAGATACTAGAAGAAAGTAGCATGAGAGCCTCTTAACTCTTTCTAAAAGAATGGAACTGTTAAGATTCTATTGCTAGTCTTCACTAGTGGGCACTGTGCCAACCAATTATCTAGGGTATTGAGGCCCTTAATGGGCTGATTTTGGTGTTAACAGTGTTGTGAACATCTCGATAACTTGCCGATTTTTAAAAATATTTTTTTGGTATCTTAATTTTGCCGATGTTCGCCAATTTTTCACTGATATTTTTACGATTTTTTGGTTTTCCGAACCCTTGCCAATTTTATCCCGATGTCGATGTTCGCAACATTGGTTGTTAACACATTTCTTACATTTATATTTTAGTTTAATTCTTGTGTATTTGTACTAAGGCCAACCTAGTCACCTCTTAGAGCTAGCACCTAAGCCCTACTTGACCACCAAACTCATTTGTAAATCCTTCATTCAAGTCATTTGCTGATCAAAGGCCTAAGAGCTTAGAGCGTCTTACATTCTTAATGCACTGTTATATTTCTATGTTTTTTTCTTGGATTGGACTAAAGTTTGTTGGTATATTCACCGTGAATTCTCTACCTCATAGTTTCAACATGGTATTAGAGCTAGTGTGGATTTTTCTTCCCCTGTCCAGCACTTACTAAGGTTGTTTTCAGATCTGGAATTCGGATTTTCCAGCACCTTAGGGCTGTTTCAGCCCTGAAAGTAGGTTTTCCAGCACTCTTTTTTGCAACAGAAAGCTGTTTTTAAAGTTTATATATCTTTTCTTCACCAGCACACCATTTTTTGACATTTTTCATTTTCTGGTGAATTTAAGGGAGTTTCTGTGGTTCTGTGCCCTCATAAAGAGAAATGCAATCCTTTTTTGTTGTTTCAGCCAAAAGTTACTGCAGATCTGCACTAGTACTGTTTCATCCATGGATGAAAAATGGCTTTTCCCCAGCTTAACGGGGTTAACTACCACTTCTTGATTGATCAGATGACAGCCTTTCTTTTATAGCAAAGGTCAATGGATGTATTTGGAGAAAACACTTCCAGCCATAGATGATCACAACCATGATATTGTATGTTTGAAGAAGAATGAAGCTCTAGAGTTAATCACTCTGTATGTGGAACCAGATCTTGTTCATCACACCAAGGAAAACAAGATTGAACCTCCAGATGGCAGATATTGCTACCAATGAGTATATTGCTAGGTTTAAGAACCTGAAAGCTGGAATTCGTACAAGCAGAGGCAATGTAAAACAGACTCTCAGTATGAATTTATAAAAAATATTGTTTTTAATAATCTTCTCCTGCATTCCGAAATTCTGCTATCATTTACTGTAGCATTTCTCTATTTATCAAAAATATGCAGTTTTGTGAAAATCGCGATTAAATCGCAATTTAATGAAAAAATCGCAATTTTTTCGTTTCGCCGATCAAATCGCGATTTTTATACAAAAAAATCGCCTAAATATTTTTTTGCCGATTTTTACTCAAAAAATCGTGGTGGGTCAGGGCAACACGATTTTATAAGTTTTTTTTTTTTTTTGTTTTTCAATTGCTCATTTGAAAAAAACAAATAATTTGTGAGTGGGGCAGCTTAATGATCAAGTCTAGGCCCTAGTATGGATATGCTATTCATGGTAATGTTAAATTCTTAAAGTAAAAGGATCATTTTACTTAAATATTTAACATTACCATGAAATGACTCGGGATGTTTGAGAGTGGTTCCAGCCTCATTGGATTTCATATGGAGAAAGTAGAATTTTAGATTTCATTTAAAATCCAGCAGACTTATCAATTTTTCAGGTTTTCAAGATTGGAGATTGTAATGTTTTCCAGGTGACACCCCTGCCCGGGCTACCCCTGCCAACCAGTAAGAGGACGTGGTCTACCTCCTATAGCTTCCTACTTCTAGTTCTTCAGCTTCTAGAGCACATCAGACTCCACTGCCATCTCCACCAGCACAGGCACCAGCATCTACATCTAGAGGGAAAGGTAAAGCTATGGCATTTTCTCGCAAGAGGGGGAGAGGAAATCAATAGGATTAGACTTTCATTTTATTGTATATGACATTATGACATGATGAGATACATTATCATATTTTTTGTTGATATTTTGATGCTGAGTTGGGACTCAAGAGTCAGGACTTACTATTCAGGACATGATTCAATGTTATGTGTGATTTTAGCGCTAGAAATGATATTAAACATCTTATATATTAGTTTTATATCATATTTATGTGTCAATGTATTTATTTTATGTTGTAGATGGTTTAGATATTAAAAAAATTGAAAAAAAAATGAATATTTTTGCACCAAACGATTTTTTCCCGATTTTTCCGATTTTTTCCCCACGCTGATTTAATCCCGATCGCGATTTTCACAACATTGAAAATATGTGCTTCCACTCATTTGGAAGATACGTTTTCTAGTCTCCTCAAGCAACAAATCACTTTGAGAAATTTGGGCAAACTATACCCTGTGAGCTTGCCCATTTTAAGGTTACCCCATCCCCATGTACACAAGTCTTCCAAAGACACTTCCAAATTATCAAAGAAAAGGTGAGTGTGCTTACATAGACAAAAGGAGGGACACACTTCCAAAAACTGCCTTGTCCATCTTAGATGAAGATACTGCCTGACACAAAACAAGAAACAATGACCTCTTCAAATACAAGGATGGTGACTTTGCACATTTAGCTATGTATGACAAAGCACAGATACCTCCTCTCAATTACACTGATTAGCACAACAACAAGCTCATAATTATTGGTGATCACTCATCTCTCCCCGTGTCTAGTTTGTGGAACTATTCAAACTGATAATGCTCAGTACAAAGATGTTCTCCATGTTCTTAAATCGCGACCAAACCTTCTCTCTAGTCACCGCTATTACTCACACCAATAAACAGGTGGAATTTTGGTGAGATAGATGGGTTGTTGAAGACATGAATGACAAGTTCAAAGTTTTTGCTTTCAGATATTGTGATAAATCCGAACAAATTTACAAGCCCATGAAGTATCCTACAGCTCCCACTTTGAATTAGTTACTTTGAATTAGTTCATGCAATGGTAGCCAATGTGAATGATGACAGTAAGCTATGAACTTTTGTCTAGGCCACAACAACTATGGATCCTTCAGGCAAGTAAGTTGTCTTTGCCTTGCCAAGAGTCTTCCACAAGTCAACCCTCACAACAGTTTTTGTGAGGGGGGCGTGATGGGTAAGCACCACCAATAGTCCTTCCCAAAGGACAACTCAAGGGAGGCTTCTAAGTCCCTTGAGTTAATATAGTGATATTTGTGGTCCCATGGCCACTCCTATTGGGGGAGCCAAATACTTCCTTAATGTTATTGATGATCACCATATGTTTCATTGGACCACGCCCACACCATTAAATCCAAGAATGAGGTGTTTGCCAAATTCCAAGAGTTCAAAACTCTTGCTAAAATAATTATTAACAGATTAATTGTCATGCATAAGCATAATAGAAATTTATAATAGCTACAACTTACACGTTACTAACAGATAAAATGTCCATGCATATGCCTAGAGGAAATATATTCCAAAAACAAAAAAGTTATCAAAGATTCCCATAATACGAAGAGCCAAGGGAAGATGAATAGCAAAGACCCATTGAACCAATGACAGGTACATTGAGAGCAACATGTGACTGCTCTAAAATAGGCAAGCACAAAAATTGAAGAAAAACCGAATAAAAGAAAAGAGAAGGAATGAGCCTGTAATAGCTGGGAAGATATGGCTAGCGAACATGAGATAGAAGATATAACAAGCATTTTATTTATTGCAATAGGGATCAGAAGATAGTTGAAAATTTCGCAACCACTTGTACTGATTTCACGCAAGTGGCAGTATATCCAGGCAACTTGGATCTCCACCGAGGAATTATTGCTGTGAACAAGCAATTTCTCTAAAAGACAACAGCAATGAGAAGATAGTCGAGATTTGAGAAAAAACTAGTATTGATCTTATGCACGTGGAAGTATATCCAGGCCAGTTGGATCTCCAACAGTAAACTAATATTTCTTCATTGTTTAATTTTCATGGCCAAATGTATGACGGGTATTTCTTCAGAATTAGCTATACCGCAGTCAGCGGAAAGAAATAAGAGTGCTTGGTATTCTCCATGAGCAAACAACTACTGCTCTTGATCTTATGCAGATGGCAGTGTATCCAGGCAACTTGGATCTCCAGCAAGAAATTAACAGTGTTGTTTTGTGTTTTCAAGGCCTAAGGTATGACAGATATTTTATCAAAATTAGCTATGTCCCCGTCCGCAGGAAGAAAGAGAGTGGTTGGTCTTCTCCACAATGAGGCATGACCAAGACCAAGTGCTCTGCCTGAAATGGAACATGCAAGCAATGTTAAGTCCTCTGCTAAAAGTGCATATTCCACTTTTATTAAGGAATACTCTAGGCCACAGGAATGAACATAGAATTTAAAAAGTTCTCTGGATCCGCATCTCCAGAGTAATCAAAGGTCGGCAATTACGCCACACAGACAAACATAAGCCTCTCTCTCTCCGTGGCAATTTTCCACGGTGAAATATAGATCAGAGTCATCCTGTAATTTTCTGATATCCTTCATAGTTACCCAAATGATGAAATACATTGCATTAATCGCCGTAAACGTACATTTTGCAGTAGCAAGAATTTATATGGGACCTCCCTGTTCCATAGGTTAGTCGACCAATTTGCAAGAGAATTGAACTAACTGCTATAAGTTTTGTCATTAGAAAGTGCATTTAAGATTTGGACTACGGTGCCTAGTCTGAAGTCTTGGCTCTCCTACCATGGCCTGAAAGAGAAAGGAAAGACGCGTATACTTGAAAAACAAAGAAATATAAAAAGTACTATAAAATAAAAAAACATCGTGAATTCTATCTAGGGTATAAGCATTTCATTAGCATGAATGACAGCACTGTGAAAATCTTGAATTTGGACACCAGGCAGATTTGCAATCCGTAAAATTTGTGGTCACCATCCTTTTCATAATAAACTAGCAACGGCACAGGCAATGGACATGTAACCAAAAAATGCAACATTCAAAGCAACATTAAACCCAAAATGGTGAACTGGTGTGATGTGGGGACTTACCCACAAAAGTATTCATATCCAAGATCCAATGCAAGGAATCTATCTGAGTGAAACATGACAAATCCATTGGAAAGCTCCGGTTTGGAAAAACCACTCCGAACATGTTTGTTTTTTTTTCTAATATTCCCTTTGATTCAAATATCCCGTTCAATCATGGATCTGAATGCCCACTCCGATCACTGATTCAAATGCCCACTTCAATCTCTGCTTCAGTTTGCATACTGCCTGCATTAATGTTAAATTGTCTCTAAACTAAAATTTATCCAATAACAAAACAATTAAATTGTGGGAATTAACCCCATACCTGAGCGCGCACCCCCATATACAATCAGTCCCTATCGTGTGGAAAACAAGGCAAAAATGCACATGTACTGTTAGTTTGTCATCACAAATCCATTCCAATACCCAGCGGTTTTTGGTGCTGGTTCAATTCCAACGCCCACTGGACAGACGAGAATATAAACAATATTAAACCCTAATCCCTACAATAAATAAGCACGTACAGAACAAATCCCAACAAAAATGAGGAGGAACACCATCGGCTTAGAAAACGTCGGTGGTCGGGAAAGGCCCAGAAAATGCTGGAAGGGAATAATGGAACGATCCGTAGATTATGTATTTATATTTATGCAGATAAATAATACAACCTCGAAATAAAAAGGCGGAAACTAGATTTGTTTTTCTTTTTGTACATGGCAAGAGTCATATTGAAACTCCGGAGTCATCAAGCCTTACTAAATTGTGAATAGTATTTTTGATGACATGGTATCGATGCGAAACAATTACCAATAATGGAATTATGCCACCATAGTAAAACCCTCGGTTTCAGAAGACGAGGTTATCGATGTGGAACAATTGCCAATATACACTTGTTATAAAACCCTCATTTTGAGTAACGAGGGCATCGATGTGAACAATTGCAATAACTTACAATTGCCACCATTTTGAGTAACGAGGGCATCGATGTGAACAATTGCAGTAACTTACAATTGCCACCTTAGGAAATCCCTGTAGTGTTCCGAGGGTATCTATATTGTCCGTAACGGCATATGCCACCAGAATAAAGCCCTCAATTATTACCCGGCCCGTCTAAAATGTTTTAACTTGATATATGTACTAAAAGTAAAGCGTAAAACCGGCACATGACTAGAGCAACCAATGATTGAGGGAGAGTCCTCGTGAGTCCATAATCAAGTTAATTAGTCCAGCCGAGGGAGGACATTGTCCATTAGATGCAAAGTGTCACGCCCCAAGTTTACGGTGGTCTTTCAACCGTGCCGGCGAGGTGCGGCACCATCACACACTTTTTTTTTAACAATACTAATGTATGTGGACTACGCTTAATTCACAACTGATAACTTAGTTTGTATTTCGCAACCAAGTATAAAATGCATTAAACCTTTATATCAATGATCACCCATACTTAATCATTATCCATAGCAATTATAAAAGAACAATCGCACGATATAAAGGGGAGGGGCAACTCCCAAACAGTCTGCCCAACAATATATTATATATCTGTTTTACAATAATACAACGCTCAAGTGTGCTTGACAAACTCCAAGCCAACACTTAGCCAAATTTACAAAGATAGGCAACCTTGTCTTACAACAGCTTTATGCATCATTCGTACAAAGAAAGGTGCTCACACCAGCCACCTACAACCCTCTGCCAAATCTGCACCAAAGCCATAATGTAGAACCACCTCTGCACAATCTTCGACTTAACATCAAGTCTCCACCCAAGCGTACAAGTCACCAAGGGAAGTGCGCATGAGATGTGCGCATCTCCTACCAAGTGTGCACTCTTAACTTGCTCTGCGAAGATATGCGATGATTCGTTGATCATTCGATGCCTTTGGAGAGCTCCACGCTCATATACATATAGGCCTCCTAACGTGGGCGAGGGGTGGGTGAAAGCCCCTTGGCCGACTCCCAAAACGCCATAACGTAACCCCCAAACGCTCATCATAGCCGTCGGCCTTGCCATATGCAAGCCTCTCTCCAACGCCATATAAGTTCACCCAACGCTCAACGCACAAGAGTCATTGTCGTTCGGTCGATGTTGCCTTTCGTCGCTTTTTGTGCGAAGTTACCTTTGTGCGGTCGTGCACGCCCGGCACCCGCCCGTCGCAATATTTCCAAGGCGTTACATCCTCCTCCACCTGAAGTCGTTGTCGTCCTCGACAACATCCCCAAGCATCAATCCATGATGTCAACTCCTCCACATATGGCAAACATCCCTGCAACATATGTAGGACTCCATCTCCACCATGTCTCATCTAAGTGACCAACTGTCACTAAAATAGTCCATACCAAGTATGTCATCGATGTCCATGATCATCGACCACCTGCCACAATCTCTCCATGCTGCTCTCCACCATGGAAGGCTGGTCTTTCCAACATCAAGCTACATGTCCACTGCAACAATGTGTCAACTCCATCATGTGCAAAACTGCCCATGAAATGTCAACAAGTGTTAACACATCACAACCATGTGCCAACATCTCATCAATCTGCCAAGTGCTCAAAGAGAACACCCCTCCATCAAGTGTCAAGTGCTCCAAGAGAACACCTTCTCATCCCGGTGAGCTCCCCCATGTAGTCTCCTCATCAAGTGTAGACCCCATAGCTCCATCTATCTGCACATTGGTACCCCTCATGACTTGAACTAGTTGGGTAGCTAGTCCAACTATACGCTCAAACCACAAGAAGGCATATCCTTATGTCACCATCAACCTTTACCTTGACTTCTGCTACATCTCGGACCCATCAAGAATCTCCCATGCTCAGGTCCATGGAAACTCCATACCATCTGCAACATGATCAAGCCATGGTTTAGTTGCACAAAAGTGTACAACCTCTCCACTAGCTCATATAAGTCATAACAGCATCTGCACAACATCGCTTGCTTCGGCATACTCCATAGAATGTCCATGAATGACACATCTACTCATGCTCCCACATAATGTCCCTGCACAACTGTCGTGCTCCATATCTCCAACCTGATGCCCATGACACTAGTTGTCCATGATGTCCAACTCATGTAGACCTCATCCCAACATCTGGCCATCTGCACCCAAGTCTGCAATCTGTCATAAAGAAGCCTCCTTTCAAGGCCCCTTGTAAAGTTGATGAGGCTCCTCCCTATCAAGGCCTCCACACCAACCTATCTCCAAAGTTGTCTATAGAGAAAGGAGGGCCAGGATGTTTCCTCCCTGACTCTCATCCACCCATGTGTCGGATTGATGTTGTGTCCTCAAGTATGTATGCACAACTTCAATCTCTTCGCATGTGCACCCAAGCTCCTTGAGCTTGTCCTTTGTCAACTGAAAGTCATATATGCCCATAGCATACCTGCAAAAGTCCACTATGCCAGCAGGTTCTCTAACCTTGTAATCCTCATCAACCGCTGCCTCTGAAGTAGTACTAGGACTTCCTTCTTTTGCAACCCCATTGTGAAGATCATCAGTAGAAGATGTCTCTGTCAAGTGTCTCAAGGTTCGTGAGACTGCCTTCTCACTTGCCTCATTCTTCCTAGCTCTTGCAACGAAGTCAATCAACTTCCCTTCCTTCGTTGTTTGAGTCATACTCCCAAGTCCTCTTTGCTCCACATTCTCATGCTTCACATTCAGATCTTTGGGATATAATGTCATAGAATTCATCCTTGGCCCATACCCCAAGCAACTCCTTCTATTCATTGGTACCATCATGGTTCTCCCTTCCGCTGTGATCAAGAGAATGTCTCGGTCCACCATTGGTACAGCTTGTGCAAGCTTCATGAAGTCTTGCCCCAACACCATAGAATGATCATCCATGTCTACAATTCTCAAATCCAACTTTCCAAACCACCATCCAACTTTCATCTGAGTGTCCTTCATCACACCAATAACAACTTTCATGGTAGAGTTGACTACTTTGAAAGCACTCAATTCCCTCTCCATCTTTGCTTTCTTCCCAAAAGATTTTGTTGCCTTTCTACTCAAGAAGCTATGTGTAGCTCCCATATCAACCAAAGCTGCAAATCTCTTGCCCTTCACGGTCACTTGCACAAAACTCAGCTTCAAGGCATTACCTCCTTCTGTCCGCTTTGTCTTATGTCTTATATCAGCAACCTTCTTCAAGAATTCGGCCTCAGAAGAGTCAATTAGCTCATGCTCCAACTTGACTTCCTTCTTAAGGTACTTCACCTCCTTGCTTGGCTCATCAAGGCAACCCGATCCTGGCCTAGATTGAACTCCTTCAAGCTTGTCCTTCATCGACCTCTGCTCAAGTGCACCAACCAAGTGTCCATTGACTACCCTCATAGAACTCAACTTCCGCACATCCTCTGGATTGTCACGGTAGTAAGTCCCCAGCCTGTCAATGTAATCAAGCTCCTCTTGATCAATCACAACGATCTTCTTTCCAAGAAGCTTCCCCTTTATCTCTTCCTCAATCAGCTTGATTTCGGCCTCCAACTTGGCACTTTCCTTCCTTAAACGGGCTCTTTCATCAAAAAGCTCTTGAAGACCAAGACCACTTCGTTGGATCTCCTTGTCAAGTTCCTTGAGTTCAACATCTGTCGTACTTCCGCATTGGCTCTTGAGTTCTTCAAGTTCCCTCCTTAGTTCCGAACAGCCTTCCCGAAACTTCATGTTCTCAGCCTTCATCGCAACCCAGTTAGAACTCCATTGCCTCATTCGTTCCAACACTTCGTACCTCCAGACTTCACCTGGTCCATGGCTAGACTCACATGTCGTAGGTGTATCCACCATCTTGCCTTTCAGTCTTTCATCCTGCCCCTGCATAATGAACCAATCCTTGTTTCACTTGAGTGTGAAACCACTTCCTTCACTTGCAAGTACCATACTTCCACGAGCACCTTTGCTCTGATACCAACTGTCACGCCCCCAAGCCTACGGTAGTCTTTCAACCGTGCCGGCGAGGTGCGGCACCACCAAACACTTTCTTTTTAACAATACTAATGTATGTGGACTACGCCTAATTCACAACCGATAACTTAGTTTGTGTTTCGGAACCAAGTATTAAATGCATTAAACCTTTATATCAATGATCACCCATACTTAATCATTATCCACAACAATTATAAAAGAACAATCACACGATATAAAGGGGAGTGACAACTCCCGAACAGTCTGCCCAACAATATATTATATATCAGTTTTACAATAGTACAACGCTCAAGTGTGCTTGACAAACTCCAAGCCAACACTTAGCCAAATTTACAAAGATAGGCAACCTTGTCTTACAACAGCTTTATGCATCATTCGTACAAAGAAAGGTGCTCACACGAGCCACCTACAACCCTCTGCCAAATCTGCACCAAAACCGTAATGTAGAACCACCTTTGCACAATCTTCGACTTAACATCAAGTCTCCACCCAAGCGTACAAGTCACCAAGGCAAGTGTGCATGAGATGTGCACATCTCCTACCAAGTGCGCACTCTTAACTTGCTTTGCGAAGATATGCGATGATTCGTTGATCATTCGATGCCTTTGGAGAGCTCCATGCTCATATACATATAGGCCTCCTAACGTGGGCGAGGGGTGGGTGAAAGCCCCTTGGCCAACTCCCAAAACACCATAACGCAACCCCCAAACGCTCATCATAGCCGTCGGCCTTGCCATATGCAAGCCTCTCTCCAACGCGATATAAGTTCGCCCAACGCTCAATGCACAAGAGTCATTGTCGTTCGGTCGATGTCGTCTTTCGTCGCAAAGTTTCGTCGCTTTTTGTGCGAAGTTACCTTCGTGCGGTCGTGCACGCCCGTCCGGCGTGCGCGGGCGCTCAGCGCCCGCCCGTCGCAATATTTCCAAGGCGTTACACCAAGCTTCGAGTGCTTAACAGTAAAAGTTGGAAATTGAAATTAAATTAACATTTAATGTCCACTAGATTAGATATAGTTTATGGGATTATTAGTTATGTTTTGCTTTTTACAATTTAATCTTTTTATTATTTAAATTAATGATGAACTGACTCAACTTTCTAAGAGTCCTTCTACTCAAAAAACAATGTCAAGAAACCGATGTTAACAAATTGTTGTAACTGTCATGTTTCTAAAAACATCACATTCCAAAATGAAATATTTTCCGATTTCACTGTCCCAGAAATGCAAAAAGTACACACTCGTTCTTCCCAAGCTTCTTTAGGTCTTTTCCACTGACCTGTTTCTCACCGTAGTTAATGCGACTTAGTTCTTAATTGAGCAATAAAAAAATTTGCTCTCTATGGAACGCTAGCTCCAATGTACTCTTTTTGTTGGAGATCACAAGTGGGGTTGAATTCTTAAACATAATACTTTTTTTTTCTACCCAACTCTTTTCCCCATATACGCTTACAAAACTTATTCATAACAAAACTCTTTAAATCCTTGCTATTTGTGGGACATGCAGAAAGAAAGAAAGAAAAAAAGTATTTTAATGTCCATGAAGCTAAAAATAGCCTATGGGACAGACAAACATTACACCTACACAGGCATTATATTCAGGTCTGAGGGATACCATTTATGCCTGTGGTTCCCATCGTTTATTTGTGCTTCCAATCGAATCGAACCTTGGTGGATTGCTTGATACGTCACTGCCTTCACCATTGAACCACACCCCCATTCGCCAATATTGATATGAAAATCACTTGTGAGTGATCTCAGTTAATTAATTAATGAATGTAGGTATTACAGACTCATGTGTTGGTGTGTGTGTTTATATTATCTTAGGCAATGGATCGATAAGATTGCAAAATAAATAGACACTAGAAAACAATAAGAGAAACACAACAAGAAAAACAGACCACAATAAAATTTAATAAGGAGTTCACCCAATCCTCCTGGGCTACATCTCCGATCCAACTTTTAGTGGTGGCCTTCTCTTATTGTGTCTTTAAGCAGAGTTTTTACATGAGGAGCTCAATTTGAGTCTCCTAAAACAGATGATGCTTAGTAGGGTGGTTCATGGATTCCCCAAGCCACTAGAGTGCACAGACTCCCCCTTACCAAGTCTCGACCTCAACTGGTCTTGATGGGATGAGTCCAATTTGGTACTTAGTTCCCGACAGATATCCTTACAGGGATTGCTTGAACCTCTCAAGCCTGGTTCTGTCTGCTCAATGTTGCCTTAACTCTGCAGGTCAGCTCAGCTCTCTGTTCTCTACTTCTTCTATCTCACTATCTCATTTTTCCTTTCTCACTGTCCTCTGTCTCTGTTCTCTATCTATTCATGGCTTAAAGCCAATCCGTCCCTTGACTGTTCACTTCCTCTTCAGCCTCTTCAGATTTTCTGCTATTGTCCTCTTGGAATTCCCTGCCTCTGCATCATCGCCACTTTGTAACATCTAAGAGGGAAGTGGCCACTTGTCCCCTCACGAACTGAGCGCCAGCTTTCCTCGAACGGTTTGTTACTTCGATTACTCTGTGAAATGATTCATCTGCCAACTCAGCGGTCCAATCGGACTTCAAACCATTATGCGTTGTAGTTTATTTCCCCCGTCGAATCTGGTCTCCCATTGGAGCAATTCTCTGTCGTTAGATCTGGAGCCCCCAGATCCTATGGTGTTCGCTCTTATCGCATAGTTGACTTGCTCGAACATTAGCCCGCGATGAGAGCGATTTTCTCTCTCATCAGTCAGACATGCGTCAATCAATGTATGGAATCGCTCATCCCCCTACCAAATCCTCTTACCACCCGAAACGCCTCCGATATTCCACCAGTTTTGGTGCATAGGACCCACCTTCGGTTTTAGTGTTTTTCCCACGGTTTTCTGGCTTCCCTTGTGACCAAGCGCTCAGGGCCTTTCCATTTCGAGGGGTTTTGCCAATCGCGCATTAGAAACGATCTCGGTTTTCTGATCCAGACTTCCCAATTGTTAGTTTTCATCCTGCGCGGTCTCCATGGGCCTCGGTCAATGCGCTTTGACCGAGGTCCTCGTCATTCCCTGCTGGCTACAAACTGCCACTGTCCAAAGGTCCTTCTTGATAGCTCTCGTTCACAATTTTTTGAAGTCTGTCATGATTTGATACAATCTTAGAACTCTGATAATTTTCATGGATCCAATTCGGATCACAGCCATCCCATTGAAAAAGATTTTGGACCACCAAAAGTTGGTTTTCAAGCATTAACTAAGTGAGGGTACAACTTTCTCACCTGTCCAGTCTCTATCCATTTTGCAATGCTCGGCTTTGAACCCTTGAGCCCAGCTCTGAGGTACTCAACATCTCCCCCGCGTGTCGTCCTCACCTTCCTGTCCAAAATTGTGTCTTCCTGCAATTCATTAAGATATTCAGGTAACAGGGCATCAATATAAGGCAATTGACTCTGCTCTTCGGGATCCTCAATTAGTGAGGGTTCAAACAATCTCAAGCAATTTTCATTTACGACTGAGTAGATGTGCATGTAAGCTGGTAGATCAAGGCGAAAAGCATTCTCACCAATTTCTCAAGTATCCTGAAAGGTCCATACCTAATAGGCTTTAGCTTTTTACCTTCACCTTGCATTCTGTCCTTGGTGATATACCGCCAAACTTGGTCACCAACTTGGAAACTATGCTCCATCCGATGCTTGTCATGCCTTGCCTTGTATTTGGCTTGGCTCTTTTCCAGTTGTTCCTGTAATGCCTGGTGGATCTCTTGGATTTGTTCAATGAACCTAATTGCCTTGTCCACATCATTATGTCCCTCAATTGTGGTGTCTTTACCAAAGACAAAATCCAAAGGAGACCTTGGTGTGAAACCAAAACAAGTCTCAAAAGGAGATCTCTGTGTAGAAGAATGTATTGCTCGGTTGTAAGCATGTTGCAAATAACACAAATGTTCATCCCAAAGCTTAGGATGCTTACTGCAATATCCTCTGAGTAACTGGATCACTGTCCTGTTGACTACGTATGTCTAGCCATCTGTTTGCGGATGAAAAGTTGTGTTTTTATTCAGTTTGGTGTCCATCAGTTCCCACAGACTCGACCAAAACTTTCCCACAAATCGGGTGTCTCGATCAGATACAATGGAAGTGGGTAATCCAAAAGGAACCCATACATGTTGAAAGAACAGTTTTGCAGTTTGTTCAGTTGTAATTTGTTCATTACAAGGTATCAAAATACACATTTTGCTAAACCTATCCACAACAACATATAGATAATCATGACCTTTCCTAGATTTAGGCAGTCCTCCAACAAAATCCATAGAAACACTTTCCCAAGGATGAAAGAAACTGGTAATGGAGTGTACAAGCCTAGTTTTCTATTGTTGGGCTTGTTTTTAGCACACATAGTACACCCTCTTAGATATCTAGAAACTGTCTCGTTCATTTCTGGCCAATAACAAAATCTTTGCAGTTGTGCAACTGTTTTACTTACCCCTGTTAGGATATTCCGACACATAGGAAATAGTTAAGCTCAACTTGGTCTAGTATAGAGTTAGGTAAAGTGTGTTTCTTTACCGTTGTACATTTTGTAACTTACATTCTGACGGTCACGATATGTAGTGATCCGACGGTTCACTCTCTCATCGGTATTATCGACACTTGATCCGTGGCTTGACACCCGATTGGTCCATGAGTTCTATTTAAAGCGCATGGAGGGTCATTGTTCGGGTAATCCGTCCATGAGAGAAAGCTTATGTAAATTTTCATTCTTTGATTAATAAATTGCCTGAAGTGGCCACGTTGACTCAGGCCGTGGACTGTTTCCCTCTTTGAGGGTTTTAACCACGTCAAAAATACTGGTGTATTGATCTGTGATCTATTTGTGAGCGGTGTCCTTTGGTGTTCTGTCTGAGGAACTTACCCTGTAAATTCCTACAATGCCATAGTTCAGATTGTAGAGACGTAAACATGGCTCCCAATGGACTTCCTCCACCTTGAATCCTTTATCTTCCATTGCTAAAATGGACACCAAGTTCTTCTTGAGATCAGGTACATATAGTACTTCTTGCAAATGAATAGTCTTACCTTGATTCAATTGAAGGGTAACATTCCCTACTCCCTTCACGAGATAGGTGGCATCGTCTCCGAGGATGATCTTCAAGTTTGTCTCTGTTTCTATCAGATTAGATAGGGCTTCCTTGTATCCGGTAAAGTGCCTTGAGGCACCAATATCAATCAACAAAATTCCCAAAGTCTCTGGAGGAGAGGTAGTGGAGAGGGTCGATATAAGATAGTACTTTTTTTGCTTATTGTTAACAACATTTGTTTCTTCATACCTAGACTTCCTTGATTTCTTGGAGGGTCGACCATTTCCTTGATGACCCGTATTCCTTTTTTCTTTTCCATTGGACTTGTCATTCCTTTGATCATTGTTGTTGTTGTTGAAGTTTCCCCTGGAGTTGTTATGATAATCATCACCTCGAGGTGTATCCCTTTTATTAGGACACTCCCTTGCATAGTGGCCAAACTTATTGCAAACAGAACACCTACCCTTCCTTCCTCCCTTAGATCCAGGCTTTCCATGGAAATGACCCTTAGACCCTGCATTATTTCTCCTTTTGGCACGAGCAGAGAATGCAGTGGGGTTTCTTCTATTACAAGGCATTTCTTTCTCCACCATTCTTATTTCTTCTTGAATTCATCTCGACATCAATTCTTTAAACCATGGAATTCAATCATTGCTGAGTATAGTGGTTCTAAATACATACCACTCAGGTGGGAGTCCTCCAAAGGTGGTGAGAGTAAGTTCCCTGTCAGGAATGACTTCTCCAATCGAGAACAGATCATTCTTGATCTCAGTAATCCTCAAGAAATAGGATTGAATGTCCTCATCCTTGCCCTTCTTAATATCCTTCAACTTATTCTTGAGAAAGAGAATTTGATTAGCATTACTAACCTTGAACATGCTGACCAACCTGTCGTATTGTTAATCTAGGTTGTCATTGATGTCAATATAGCAGTGTGTGTGATGGAAAATTCTTTGATACATGATGTTGCCTATTGATGCCCATTGATCATAATTCTCATAGTGATGAATGTTTGATATATGATGGTATGATGAGAAGGAAGATCCAAGTGGATTAAATACATATATACAGATAGAATAAAAGTAATAGACCCAAGGAGGAAATTTATCAGAGGCCGTCAAAGAAGAGCTATCGGAAGAAGAGCCATCAAAGAAGAGTTATTGGAAGTCATAGGAGTGAAGAGAAGCCACAGGAGCGACAAGCCAAGACAAAGCAGGTTATCGCATATGCCCAAGGGTAAGTGCTATCAGAAGAACAAAGAGGAACATTACGTCGGAGGAGTAGAGCTATCGGAAGAGGAGCCATAACGGAAGAGTTAACAGTGAAGACCACAAAACACATCGACGGCTTTATATCGGCGCTTTATCGGCAACTTTATTATATGCCACCACACAAAACCTGCGATTGCGATTTGAGTTGCAGCCCTGATTGTTCCAATAGAACAAGCTTTAAAGAAATATTGTATCCGTTGCATCGGAAGTTTCATATCGCAAGTCTTAAAGGGTTGTCACCGTGTAAAACCCTGATTGCGATATCACTGCAGACCTGAAACAAGTTATGGTAACAACCTTATATTACATCCACTGCGTCGCAAGTCTTGAAGCCTTGTTACATTTAAATCCTCTAATTGCAATATGTATTGCGGACCCGATGGTTCTATGTCAATACACCTTAGTACAATATCACATCCGTCGCAAATCGCAAACCATAAATGTTTAATATGTATCACCACCCCAAATCCGCTGATTGTGATGTGTACTGCGAACCCGCTAAACCATTACAATACACCGTTATCTTATATCGTGTCTGCCTCGTCGGGAGTCATATTACAAATCTTAAGGGTTGACACTACTAAGCTACCAATTGCAATAGTATTGCGGACCGCCGATTGTGATAAGGGCATGGACCCCGAACCACCGATTATGATAGACCCGACGGACCACCGATTGCAATGAAGTTGTGGACCCAACAAATTTATTAACTGTTGTTTGATACTATATCGCATCCGCTCCATCACCAATAGGGAAATCGCTACGTTATGAGTATGCTTGTAAGAGACCTCCAAAATTTGTGATTGTGTGACTTTCACCAATTGCGATTGCGAGATTTCGGAAGATTATGATTGCAATTAATAACATAACATGTGGGACCTCCATGTGGGCCTTGGATGAATATTGAAAATGGCCTCACGAATGTATTGTGTAGTAAGAGACCTTTGAAACGTTGTGATCACGATTAGCGATGACATGGCATGTGGGGACCACCAAACTTCTATTATAATATGGATAGAGCCTCCCTGTTTTCTCCGTAAATAAACAGGTTGGCCTTCCTCCAATAAATGTGTCTCTCAGTCATTGGTGAAACTCGTATAAATACAAGTTAAATCGTTTCACTAATGGCATCGATCTCGGTACTAGATACACAGAAGAATCAACAATTCACAACTCATGAACTTAAAGAATTAGAGAGTTGTAGATCCAGCGTTGAAGAAGAAAGTCAAAGGTCCAGCAAAAGGAAGGAAGCCGAAGGCCGAGGAAGTCTATTGGTTGGGTTAATTTCTATAAAGGGGTCGTGAAGAAGCAGTTATCGGGACCATAATAACAAAGGGTTGAAAAAAAGAGAATTGTTTTGTGCAGACATTGAGGCATAGCGCAGCTAATCAAATATATCTTGTTGAAAAGCATCAGCAGATCTTGAAGACATTATTGGAAGATCATGATGCCTATTTGAAATCATCATGAGAAAACTCTGCAAACTTTGTTTGGGCAATATGAAGAGTTGTGAAGACTCCTTCATATGAAGACAGGTTGTCATTGATGTAGCAGTGAAGTTGTAGATTGACAGAATTCAGTGAAGAAGATTTTGGGAGCAAAGAATTACTATCAAACATATTTAGACAAAATACAGCAGTGGGTTGGAACCCAGAGGATTGGTGCCCTGAAGGTTGGAGCCTCGAACAAACAAGGTTGGTGCCTTGACAAAGATAGGGTCGGAGTCCTTGAGGTTGGTGCCTCAGAATTGGAAGGATTGGTGTCCTTGGAGTCGGTGTTCCTAAATCCAAGGTTGGTGCATTGACAAGATAGGATCGGAGCCCTTGGGGTTGGTGCCTCAGAATTGGAAGGATTGGTGTCCTTGGAGTTGATGCTCCTAAACCCAAGGTTGGTGCCTTGACAAGATAGGGTTGGAGCCTCACAAAAGACCAAGTTGGTGCTTGGCAACGGGTTGAGCCCTATATATATATTGTACTTGATTTATTGTAAAGATTATATTAATAAAAGCATGTATTCCTATTGTTCATTTTGTGTTCTAAATAAAATTGATTTAACTGGTAAAAGTAAAAATTGAAAAGAAATGTTGATTCACCCCCCCCCCCCCTTAGTATTTCCAACACGTATATCTCCTTGGAGATCTTCAATTTGGAGATATAGGCCACTAGATGCTTGTCAATGAAATCCCTTATAGTCTTATTCGCTTTGACTTCAGCCTTATTGTACTTTGTCTTTGCAGTAGCCGGTACATTTGAAGGAGGCTCGGGCATTTTACCTTGCACATAATCCATCACTTCCTTCTCTTACAAGGTCAAATCAAGGGACATCTTCCATCCATGATAGTAAGATTTATTATGGAGCTTGTCTTCATCTGGGAAGTAGGATGAGGAACCCATTGATTCTTTTGTTCTTGTCCAAGTGTCTTTGGTGATTTCTCTTTCACTCTTTTTTGGGATTTGTCTTCACCTCAGCTCTAATACCATATTAATTTTAGGCAACAATGGTATGTTCTATGCTTTAGAGCAATTTTACTTCAATTTCTTTATTAGCCCAATATCAATATTCATATTAGCAACCGCATCAACATGATAATAAAATGTAAATAGAACATAAACATAAATAGTAGAAGACAAGCCAAGACAAGATGACACAAGATGTAGCACCAACCAGGGACAAACCCCAATGTGGGGAAACCCTTGATCAATTCTTCTTATAGTCTTCAATAGTTCAACAGAGAGAGATAGTACAATATATAAATCTGATAATTTATAGCAACAACAAAAGAGCCCTAACTAGAAAATCCAACATTGGTCGACAGGGAAAATTTGACCCCCAACAATTCAGTCAACTTCAATCAACTTTGGCCTCCAAACAGCAAGATGAATTAGCCCTCAAATAGTCTGAAATCAGCTTAGTCAAACACTAGTCAAAACAGTCCACCTGCGGTCAGCCCTAGCCACAATCAACGCTGGTCAACAATCAACGTTAACCCTCAATTTCTGTGCCCAAAAATGTGCTTGCTAGGATAGAGTTCCTCCACCAAAAATCATAGTCAAAGATGGTCAACGTATCCAAAAAACAGTCTCTGAAATTTAGTCAAACTTGGTCAACGCCCAGAACAAAAAAAATTCCTTCCTTTCCTTCGCACGTTTGGAGAGAGACACTGCCCAGAAATTTGTACCCAATCAATGAGGAGAGCGAGAGATGTGTGAAGATGAGTGTGCCCAAATGAGGCTAAGTCACTTTCTATTTATATGCAATGTTGAGGATGAATAAACGTCATTGTTGGGCTTCTAAGCCTACATAGGTTTGTTGGCCGACCTTGACAATTTGTCCATAATAAAAAAAATAAAAATAAAAATCATATCTTCATTTGTACACGTCAGAATTGGATGATCTTTAGATCAATCATACACCTCTCCGAGAGAGGAATCTAATAAAAATATCAGTTGTCATAAATAAGATGACCCATGTGGAGTTTGGCCCTAGTTGCCAATTTTAACATGTGCCCAGTTGCAATGCCCTTCATCAGATGAGGACATGATAGATAATGTGAATGTCAACAATGCTCACAGCAATGTTGTTGAGGATGACCATGCGACATAAGCTTATGTTGTCACACCATCACCCACCATCAACCACAGTGCAAGGGGCAAGTTCAACTAAAAAGATCAGTGTTATAAGAAGTTGGAAAAAATAAGACATGTTCGCTGCAATTGATGACATAGAGTTTAATGGATATTTAGTTTGGGCATCTGCAAAAAAACATGGTATTCCTCCCTCATCAATACATTATTGGATAAATGGGCTCACTCATACAAAACGTAGAGGGCCTCTTACAACTATGACTGAAGAGGAGGCGGCCAAGGTGGTTGAATGGTGTAAGGAGATAGCCCAATTGGGACATGGGCTAGAGTTATACAACTCAAATTTACAGTTACTCAAATCTATCAAGGAAGACCAAACCCATTCAAAGATGGGTTCCCTGGTAAATCATGGTGGTTTGGGTTTAAAAAAAGGCATCCAGACCTTGTATTGTGTACAACTGAGGGCCTTGACAGAGTCAGAGCATTAAATTTACGCCCTGCAGTTGTATGTAAGTTCTCTCGCACTCTTTCTAATGCATAAGATAAGCATTCTTATGGCGCAAACCATATATGGAATTGTGATGAAACAAGTTTACAGGTAGGAAGGAATTGTGGAATGCACATAATTTCTAAGAGAGGAAGCAGAAACATGTCAAAGATTTTTCCTAAGAGCAAGGAGTGGATAATTATTATATGTTGTGTCAATGTAGTTGGTGCTTTAATCCTAGGAATTTATCTATTCAAAGGTAAAAAATCAACTGAAAAACTATATACAAAACTGTGAACCAAGTGCATGCATGCTTGCACATCCCCATGCATGGATGACTAAGGAACCTTTTTTTAATTGCCTTTGTCACTTTGTTGCATTTGTACCAAGTTGTGTCTCACCTAATAACAAACACTTATTGATATTATATGGCCATGGCAGCTGTTGATCAGTGGTTGTCATTGATGTCAACCCAAGCAGCAGCAGGGGCTACCCCGATCTTGCAAGGGCATTTTGACTTGACAACTTACTCTATTTTGAGTCAAGGATTTTCTAGATAGATTCTACTTGTCGAGATGTTTTCGTTGATTTATGGCACACCAAGTAATTCTTCACGATTTCAAAAATATTCATGTTTGAAGTTAGTAATCCCAGTTAGTGGGCTAAAACCCTATGGAGTTGTGGCATAGCACTCATAATTGGTTGTGGTCATTGAATAGTCAAAAATTAATAAATATTTTTTTCTCCTAAAATCTCTCCAACATTCACTTGTTGAGGACCTTCTCAACTCAAAACATTCATATAAATAATGACCATCATATCCTCCTCTAGTAGGGATTTTGTGGCTTCAAACAGGTCATTGTGGCATTTTCGCTATAACCTTTTTCTGTGAAGCTTCAAAAACTGAAATTTAAACCCATTTGAGCCGAAATCGTGATGAACCTCATGACTGAATTTCAGATCTTGGTTCGTTATATTTTCGGAGATATGATCTGAATAAAATAGGGTTTTTGCAAGCTCCCAAATTCCATGTCAAACAGGGGATGTTGGGAAAATCGTCATAACTTTCTCTTTGAACATTGGATTCCAAATTCGTAAATAGTGACAAAAAGAGGACATACTGTAGTTTGTTGGATATTGTTTTCAGGGCCGAAGGTCGCAACGATGAGACGTGGCACTTCGTACAAGTTCGCTCTACTGAACCAAGCTATAATTAGCTCATTATGGGAGATTGGGCATAAATATTTATTGAAGAATCCAATCTTGATCAGACCTGTGGGATTGGAAAGAGGACTCAGAGGGATATCACAAGACAAAATTTCAGACCTTGGAGATCCAAAATTACATAGATACAACATATTCAATATCAAGCTCCTAGAAGACAAGAAGAAACATGCATTCAAGGATCACTACAATAAGGACCACACATCAACAGTCAAAGGTAAGTCTCCTACAACAAGGTATGTATGATTAGTGTTTACATTTGAAATATGAGTATCATCTCTAACATATGTTTTTGCAGGACAATATAAGTACATACAAGGTCTCGATTATATCTCTATGTCTCCATATGTCACTGTTAGTTTTGATACCACATTTCGGATGTCATATTCTTGATACTACACATTTGATGCTACATATTCCTGATGCTACACCATGTTTGCTAAATCTATATGATGTTGTAAGTTCATGTTACTTGTCTTTTCATAGTTTATAGAATGGTCTTTATTGTTGTAATTAGAATTTGCTCCATCACGAGTCTAGGGTACGTCATTAGTTTTATTGTATATATCTTTAGGTAATTTTTGGATATAGTCTTGCATAGAGTCCAGGCCTATATCAAGAGTGGGAGACTTTGTCTACTGCTGCAAGAAGTCAAAAACAAAACTGACAAGCAAACTTCAGGTGCACATTGTAATTTTAATTTGTATTTATTCATTATTATGCACTTACATGTGTTTTGCAGGCAGAGGTAAGTTGAAGGGTATTTTGTTTTGTTTTGGGATTGTTTACGCGGGGAAAATCTTGCATGCAAGTAGAAGAAGATTCAAGTACAACTTCAAGCAAGAATTCAAGAGCAAAAGTATCAAATCAAAGGAAGCATTGCAGCGGGACATCCTTTGAAAACATGAGAGCCATCTGTATATTGTGAAGAAGTGTCAAGGCCAAGAGTCATCATTGTAAAGTTGTAAAAGAGTCATTTGTAAAAGTGTCATCATTGGAAGAGTCACTATTGTAAAAGAGTCAATCTGCCAAGAGTTGAAAAGGCATTATTGGGAGGTATAGGAGCCTTTGTTGGGATGATGTCATGGTTGGGTTACAGGCAATGTTTTAAAACTCCAACTCCGACTCGGAAACGGCCGAAGGTTGACTCCAACTCCGACTCCGACTCGGTATCGACTCGGCCGATTTGATTTCAATGACTTGTTCGTTGTAAAAGATACATTAAATAAATAAATAAATTATAAAAAACATAATTTTAAAGATTTTCATTCATGTTTCCAAATACAAAGCTTTAGAATATAGAGAGAAGACAACATATGATCAAAGTAAGCTCATGAATATATCCATTATATCAAAATGGCACCCAGTGCACTATCCAATACAAAGTTCATACTTAGCCACCAATGCCAGGATTCTTTTCTTCCTCAATCTAAGGACAATCACTAGACTACAACCCAAACACAAAGCTTTAGAATATAGAGAGAAGACAACATATGATCAAAGTAGGTTCATGAATATATCCATTATATCAAAATGGCACCTAGTGCACTGTCCAATACAAACTTCATAATTAGCCACCAATGCCAGGATTCTTTTATGCCTCAGCCTAAGGACAATCACTAGACTACAACAACAATAATACCAATTCTCTGCCCCTAATGAAATCTCAAAACCCTTGATTTAATTATGGTCAGGCTCCAAAACAATCAAAGGTAAATATGTATTTTTTAGTCCATTGCCAGAACGTTTTTCTTTTTAAAAACATTGTAAGGCTCAATGCATTGTTTCAGTTTTCTAATTTATGCCACTAGGATAACCATACTTCAGCATTGTAATTTTCAAAACTTTCTCACAGTGATAGGTTACTTTAGGGCTATAAATATGCAATAAACAACAACCCAACCATTGATATGTAGGAGGTGGAACATCTTTTGACAAATGTGCTTTAGGATTTTTGTCAAAGAGCCGAGTCGGCCGAGTTGTTACCGAGCCGGCCGAGTTGTTACCGAGTCAGCCGAGTCATTACCGAGTCAGTCGAGTTGTTACCAAGTCAACCGAATCAATGACTACCTCGGTAACAACCCAGCCAGTCGTTCTATTTCGGCCACCGAGCCAACCCGGCCAGGCATTGGTTCGGTCTAACTTCGTCGAGTCAGAGTCGACTCAGTCGTCTTTTAAAACAATGGTTACAGGTCATAGTGTGATTGGGTGTTCGGTCAAAATCATTGTAAATCATATTGTATCATTGATCGTTATCCCTAGTACAAGAATCCACACTCTTGTCTCATTTCAGTCATTATAGGGTGGCAAGCAAGGTGTTAGGCTGGTGCATGAAGTCGCCTACAGGTTGGAGCCTGTGAACACTTCAGGGTCGTAGGTTGGTCTAGGATGTTGGGGCATCCATTCAATTGACTACTGAACAAACCAGGGCGTTGGGGCATCCATTCAGTTGACTACTGAAGAAACCAGGGCGTTGGGGCATCCTTCCTGTGGGAGATGGAGAAGAATGCTTTTCTAGAATTTTAGGAAGTTGTTGCTTTCATTTCAGTTGGGCCTGAAGATTAAAGAATTTATTAGAAAAGTGTTCAGTGGTTTTTGACCCGGAGGGGGTTTTCCACCTAAAATTCTTGTGTCTACGATGTTCTTTTATTTATTGTTATTACTGCATAAACGTTAATAATAATTGAAGATTAACTAATGCTCTGAAAATATTTAAAAGTGCTAATTGCTAGGGAACATTGATTCACTCCCCTCTCAGTATTTCCAACAATTGGTATTAGAGCTTGGTTCCTTCAGTAACAGCGTAACCGCTCGAAGAGCATAGAAATGGGAAAATCAAAGAAGTAGGTTACAAGGATTTCAAAGGAAGGTATAGGTACAACAAAATCTAAAGAAAGTGAGTATTGTGTACCAACACCTGATTTTGATGCAGATAATTACTGGATATGGGAATCTAGGATGGAAGTACATTTGCGAGCACATGGAGTGTGGAAATCAATTGTTTCTAGAGACACATCTACCGACGAAGCTAAAAGGTACAATTCAAAGGCCATGAATGTAATTTTGAATGTTTTGCCAAATTCTGTGAAAAGAAAAGTTGGTCAATGTTTAGCAGCTAAAGCTCTTTGGGAAAAGCTTCATAATCTCTATTCAACAAAGCAATCAAGTCAAGATGTTATTGAAAATTTGGATCCTTCTGATTATGATGAAGAAATGGGAGAAATGAGTAAAACAAAGTTTCAAAATCAAGTGATCAAGGTGATAAAGGAACTCAAAAGTCAAAACGAAAAGACAAGACTTTTGGAAGCAGAATTGAAGACAACAAAAGAACTCATCAAAGAAAATGAAGAGTCAGAGAAGATGACAAGTAGTCTTAGAACTCAATTGGAAGAAATCAAGAAAACAGCGACAGGAGACCTCAAGGGAGAAGTCCAACAAAAGCAACAAGAACTCGAAACAGCGTTCGCAGAGATTAGCAGGATCACACAATAGATGCAGGAAGCAGAAATTGAAAGGAAAGGAAATTAATCAAAGATATATATCCATTGTTGACCAAAAAAAAAGGAATTAGAAACATCTTCAATAGAAATAAGTAGGCTCGGGATTGAAAATGAGAAGCAGAAGGAACAGATACAGGTTCTCAACAGAGAAGTAGAGAAGACCACTCTTCTCAAGCTACAGGTTGAGGAGGCAAAAAAAAGAAGAAAGATCTTGAAAAGATGGTTTCAAGAAGATCTTGCTCAAAAGCAAGAAGAACTTGATGCAACCCGTGATGAGATCAATAACTCAAGGGATTGCAAAAAGAACACTTACAAGATAAGACAAATGAAGAAGCAAAAATGAAGGCAATTAAAGATGGTAAAGCTCTAGTTCATGAAGGTACAAGCTCCACATCATCGCAGGATGATTCTAAGAAGGAAGTTGATCAAAGTGAAAAGCCAAAGAAGAATGTTGCAACTCCAAAGAACAAGACCAAAGCAATCAAGAACAAAGGACCACAACAAACTACAACACCGCCTCAAAGAAGAATGAAAAAGCTTCCAGGTATGTTTGTTTATTTAATGGTTATTGTTTTTCATGCGCTAACTATGGACATATGGCCAAGGATTGTAAAGTTATTGCATGTACAACTATCAAGGACCATCGCATCTGAATGAACCATTCAGGTACGCACATTTATTTAATGGTTATTGCTTTTTATGTGCTAACTATGTACATATGGCTAGGGATTGTGAAGTTTTTGACAGGTATAATCATTATCTGCAAAACCCTAGAAGCAAGTTTGCAGGATCACGAGACAAGTTCCACAATGATTTTGTCAGAAGAGAATATGTGCTATATGGGCCAAACATTGAATGTTTCGAATGCCATAAGTATGGCCATAGCACTCGCGGTTGCAGATATCAGATGGAATCACCTATGGACGACATTGAATGCTTCAAGTGTCATAACTATGGGCACATGGCTCGAGATTGCGGGAATAAGAAGGTCTGGAAAAGGAAACAGGTCTAGGAAGACAAAGCAGATAACAAGGTTTCAGCAGTTATTCTTTCAAGATTTGTAAAAGCAAAAGATCATGAGGAATTAGCAATTGCTTCAAATAATGACTCAAGTTAAGATGGTCTGTTACGTGACTCACTATTTTGAGCAATCTAGCTTGTTGACTCCTTAATGTTTGTAGACGAGGAGTCTATGCAGCAATATATGGCACAAGTCTACGATTGATAGGAAGGTAGTTTGAACAAGAAGGCAGTTTCATTACAGGTTCAGGGGGAGCAAAACAGTTGAAGGATTACAGATTACCAGGAACAAGGCAATATTAGTCTGTAAAGGATATGCACAGGTTGAAGGAATCGATTTTGAAGAAACATTTTCTCCTGTTGGCATAATGGAAGGTATCAGGATGTTTCTCGCTTATGCTTGCTTAAGAAAAATCAAGGTTTACCAAATGGATGTTAAGTTAGCTTTTCTAAATGGTGAATTGGAGGAAGAAGTTTACATTGAACAACCAGAAGGTTTTCTGCTCTCTGATAGAGAAGACTACGTCTACAGATTAAAGAAGGCTCTATATGGTCTCAAGCAAGCTCCTAGGGCTTTGTATGCTCGTCTTGACGGATATCTACATCAACAGGGATTCAAGAAAGGAATTGTTGACAATAATCTTTATGTGAAAGTGGATCGAGATAACCTAAAAATTATCAAAGTATATGTGGATGATATAATCTTTGGAAGCAGTGATGACAGATTAAGTAAACACTTTGCCACAAAAATGCAAAGTGAGTTTGAAATGTTTATGATTGGCGAACTGACATAATTTTTAGGGCTTTAGATTTCTCAACAGAATAAAGGAATATTCATGTATCAAACCAAGTACATCAAAGAAATGCTCAAGAAATTCCAAATGGAAGATTGCAAGCTAGTCATTACCCCCATGGTAACATGTTGCAAGTTAAGCTTAGAAAATTCGTCGAAGGATGTCGACCAAAGGTTGTATAGATCCATGATTGGTAGTCTCTTATATGTGACAACCTCCCGGCTTTATGTGATGTAGCCAGTTGGACAAGTAGCAAGATTCCAAGCAGCACCAAAAGAATCTCATATTATTGTCATCAAAAGAATTCTTCGATACCTTAAGAGCACAACAGAATATGGTCTATGGTATCCCAAAGGAAATGATCTGGTCAACCAAGCTTATACAGATGCAGATTGCGCAGGAAGTGTTGATGATTGTAAGAGTACCAATGGAGCAGCATTCTATCTAAGTGGTTGTCTTGTTTCGTGGTTAAGTAAAAAGCAGACTTCAATCTCGTTATCCAAAGTAGACGCAGAATATGTCGCGGCAGCAACTTGTTGTACTCAAGTTCTTTAGATGAAGTAAACTTTGCAAGATCTTCAAGTCAAGTTCGATGAGCCTATTCCCATCTTTTGCGATAACACCAGCACCATCAGTATCTCCAAGAATTCTGTGATGCATTCCAAAACGAAGCCCATTCCGATCAAATATCATTTCGTTAGAGAGCAGGTCGCTGAAAAAAATATCAAGCTTGAATGTGTTGGCACAAAGGAACAAATTGCTCACATCTTTACCAAACCATTACCTCATGAAGCATTTAAGTATCTTCGCCAAAATCTTGGGATTCTCCCAAGTTGTCATTAGATTCTTTCTCTTATCTACTTGAGTAGAAAGGGGGAGTGGAGGTGTGTATAGGTCCGTAGGATGGTTGTTTGTCAGGAGGAGTTACCTTTTGCCATTGATGACAAAGGGGTAGAGAAGATAGTAGGAAGAGGTGTTGCCATCAATGCCAAAGGGAGATATTGTTGATCAGTGGTTTTTATTGATGTCAACCCAAGCAGCACTAGGGGCTACCCCGATCTTGCAAGGGCATTTTGGCTTGACAAATTACTCTATTTTGAGTCAAGGATCTTCTAGATGGATTCTACTTGTCGAGATGTTTCCGTTGATATATGGCGTGCCAAGTAATTCTTCACAATTTGAGAGATATTCATGTTTGAAGTTAGTAACCCCAATGAGTGGGCTAAAACACTATGGGGTTGCGGCAGGGCACTCATAATTGGTTGTGGTCATTGAATACTCAATAATTAATAAATAGTTTTTGCTCCTAAAATACCTCCAACATTCACTTGTTGAAGATCCTCTCAACTCAAGACACTCATATAAATAATGACCCTCATATCCTCCTCTAGTAGGGATTTTGTGGCTTCAAACAGGTCATTGTGGCATTTTCGCTATAACTTTTTTTCTGTGAAGCTTCAGAAGTTGAAATTAAAACCCATTGAGCCCAAATCTTAATGAACCTCGTAATCGAATTTCAAATCTTGGTTCACTATATTTTCAGAGATATGATCGGAGAAAAATAGGGTTTTTGCAGGCTCCCAAATTCCATGTCAAATAGGGGACGTTGGGAAAATCGTCATAATTTTCTCTCTGGGCATTGGATTCCAATTTCATAAATAGTGACAAAAAGAGGACGTACTTTTGTTCTTTGGGTATCATTTTCAAGGCCAAAGGTCGCAACAATGACACTTGGCACTTCGTACAAGTTCGCTTTACTGAACCAGACTATAATCAAGTCATCATGGGAGATTGGGCATAACTCTTTCTTGAAGAAAACAATCTTGATCAGACCTGTGGAGTTGGAAAGAGGACTCGGAGGGATATCACAAGACGAAATTTCAGACCTGGAGATTTGAAATTACATAGATAAAACAGATTCAATATCGAGCTCCTAGAAGGCAAAAAAAGCATGCATTCAAGGATCACTGCAATAAGGACCACAGATAAATAGAGAAGGGTAAGTCTTCTACAGCAAGGTATGTATGATTAGTGTTTACATTTGAAATATGAATATCATCTCTGACATATGTTTTTGCAAGACAACATAAGTACATACAGGGTCTCGGTTATATCTATGTCTCTATATGTCACAGTTAGTTTTGATACCACATTTCGAATGTCTTATTCTTGATACTACACATTTGATGCTACATATTCTTGATGCTACACCAAGTCTGCTAAATCTATATGATGTTGTAAGTTCATGTTACTTGTCTTGTCATAGTTGATAGAATGGTCTTTGTTGTTGTACTTAGAACTTGGTCCATCATAAGTCTAGGGTCTGTCATCAGTTTTTATTGTATATATCTTTAGGTCAATTTTGGATATACTCTTGCATAGAGTCCAGGCCTATATCAAGATTAGGAGTCTTTGTCTATTACTGCAACAAGTCAACAACAAAAGTGACAAGCACAATTCAAGTACGCATTGTAATTTTAATTTGTATTTATTCATTATTATGCACTTACATGCATTTTGCAGGCAAAGGTAAGTTGAAGGGTATTTTGTTTTGTTTTGGGATTGGTTTCACGGGGAAAATTTTGCATGCAGGTAGAAGAAGATTCAAGTACAACTTCAAGCAAGAATTCAAAAGCAGAAGTATCAAATCAAAGGAAGCATTGCAACAGGACATCCTTTGAAGACACGACAGCCATTCGTATATTGTGAAGAAGTGTCAAGGCCAAGAGTCACCATTGTAAAGTTGTAAAAGAGTCATCTATAAAAGTGTCATCATTGGAAGAGTCATTATTGTTAAAGATTCAATTTGCCTAGAGTTGAAAAGGCATTATTGGGAGGTATAGGAATCTTTGTTGGGATGATGTCATGGTCGGGTTACAGGTCATAGTGTGATTGGGTGTTTGGTCAAAATCATTGTAAATCATATTGTATCGTGGATCGTTGTCCCTAGTACAGGAATCCACACTCTTGTCTCATTTCAGTCATTATAGAGTGGCAAGGAGGTGCTAAGTTGGTGCATGAAGTCGCCTACAAGTTGGAACCTATGAACACTTCAAGGTGGTAGGTTGGTCTAGGATGTTGGGGCATCCATTCAGTTGACTACTGAAGAAACCAAGGCGTTGAGGCATCCTTCCAGTGGGAGCTGGAGAAGAATGCTTTTCTAGAATTCTAAGAAGTTGTTGCTTTCATTTCAGTTGGGGCTGAAGATTAAAGAATTTATTAGAAAAGTGTTCCGTGGTTTTTTACCCGAAGGGGGTTTTCCACCTAAAATTCTTGTGTCTATTGTGTTCTTTTATTTACTGTGATTACTGCATAAACATTAATAATAATTGAAGATTAATTAATACTCTAAATAGATTTAAAAGTGTTAATTGCTAAGGAATATTGATTCACCTCCCTCCCACCCTGCCCCCGGTATTTCCAACAGAAGTCACATTGTTGTGCAAACAATTGAGGAAGCAAACAATTTGGGCATCGACCTTTTAACATTTCTTGCTCGTACCATTGAGAGATTGCAACCCCTTGATGTCAGTGTGTTTGGCGCTTTCAAGATCTACTTCAGGTTAGAGCATGTTGCATGGATGACAAAGAATCCAAGGGTTGAGGTGAAAAGGTTTGAGCTAGCATAGCTTGCAAGTAAAGTGTTTAAAAGGGCTCTAACACCATCATATATCAAAGATGGCTTTAAGAGGACTGGAATCTCACCACTGAATTATGATGCTCTTATGCATGATAATGGTTGTAGCCAGGCGTTTCATGTGGATGGTCAAGAAGGGGGGCATGTCCAAACAGGTGTTGAAGTGAAAAAAGAAGTAGATGAACAAGATGATTTGGTTGTAGTTGATAATATGATTTCCCTCTCTCAAGGACACTTATATGGTGATGATGATGAACATATAAGTGAAATACAATATAATCATGAACCAATTGACAATAACATGGAGGTAATTTTACCAACTAAAGCACATGGAACTTCTATTGTTGATATTCTTAATGAGATTGTTGAACATGCAATTGACAATGACATCATAGTTGAAAATGATATTGTTGATATTGCACTAGGAAGCAACAATGACCAATTGACATTGGAAAGCCAAGTAACCCCACCATCAAGGCTGGAAGAAGCCACGATTAATTTGAACAAACATAGTGTTTCAAGAACCAATGAACAAAGCATGAACATGCCTTCACAACCAACAGAATTGGACAATGAAATTGTTCATTTTTTGTGGACAATAGATGAATGGAAGAAGATGGTGCACATAATGAGGCATTAGATGAAGAGAACAATAAAGTTCAATCAATTGTCTCGGATATTGAAAGGCAAGTTCCAAGCAATGACATGCAGGTGGGAGGGGTGGAGAAGTTACTTGGTTGGTTCTCAAAGATACCAATAGAGAGAGTGTCAATGAAAAAAAAGCAAGGAACACTAGGTAGTCTTTGTTTGGGAAAAAGTTCACAGTTACTGACCTCAAAAGACTATATAAACCTATTAGTTGAGTCTAAACTGATAACAAAAAAAAAATTGAAATTCAGGAATTAAAATAGAAAGTGTGCTTTTGTTCATGGAGACAGTAGTGGACAATGGATTAATAGTCGCAGTGTGATTCAGACGACAGTGGATGGCAGAATAATAGTCGTCGTGTGATTCAGACGAAGCTATTGTCAATCGTCGGAAGGAGATTTTGTTTCTAAGTGTGGCAACAGCAGCTCGTGGATGTGTTTTTTGTATGTATCATGTAATTTCAGTGGTTGGGCTGCAAGTGGGGGTTGGTTGTTTTGTCGTATATTTCGCCGGAAGGTTATATATATATTTCAATTTATTTCAATTTTCATATATATTTCAATTTTAATTTGTTTATTTTTATTTTATTTTAGTTTTTTTAGTTTATTTTTTTTTTTTTGTCAAAAAAAAAATAAAAATAAATAAAAATAAAAAACAAAATTAATATGTCTTTTTTTCTTGTCTTTTTTTTCTAATATATATTTTTCCTCTTATTTTTTTTAATGGGCAAGGGAAAAATGGAGAACCTCCAAAATCTTGTAGCAAAATGCTTCAACAACAACAAAGTTGACGAATTTCGATGTCCAAAGACCTATATCAGAGAACGAGGAGCTCTTGTGTAGTGGCTAAGCAGCGAGAGGATCGAACTGCTCTGATACCAAATAGAATGAACAAAGTTCATTTTTCAAGTTAAATACTCCAGAAGACTTGGAATATGTAGATCTCCATTTAGGATACAAAAATATATATTAAAATGTATGAATAAGAATGATGATACAAATGAGAGTGAGGGGTCTACTTATATACCCTAGGCCTTTGCCCCTTTATGAACGGTCAAGTCTCCTTAGACATGCCTCTTTGTTTAACTAATTATTATTTTAATCACATATTATTGTGATTATTATTTATTATCTATGTTTATTACTTTTACATAATTATATTCATAACATAATGATTTGCATATACTTTCTAGTAATAAGATAAAAGCACAACACAAAATGGTCATGAGGAACAAATGAAGGGGCTACAAGCTTACACAGGGCAAAATAAGGGGAAGAGAACATGCAAGAGGGGCATAACTTATTGTTAAAATTGCCAACTAGGGCCAAATTCCACTTTAGTGTGCTCCTTTGAGGAAGATTATTGCGGCATTGAATTCCTCTTTTCGAGAGGTCCAAAATCAGCCTTAAGATCACCAAATTTGGATAAGGAAAAATATTTATTTACTTAAAAAAAATTCTACAAGTCGTGACCTTATTAAAGTGGGAAACATGAAAATTTGAAATTCAAATTTGCCAACAAAATGTTAAGGTTGGCTTCACCTCCATAAGGACAAATTGATATATATATATAGGTGCCCTCCATTCTCATTAGACATATCTTAGAGACATCAAAAGGCTTCTGAGGTAGCCTTGTTCTTGGAGGAGGACACAGTGCTTGTTGTTTTGGGTCTTTCTTCTCAGGTAGGGCCGAGAATTTCCAGAAGGGTAGCCGCAGACTTTGAGGGAATTTCTGGAATGTTTGTGTGGGTTAAATCTGTCCTTGCAAGATCAAATTATAGAAGAAAGTTTTGCCGTATTCATGCACTGCTCCTTGGTTAGTTTGTGGATGTTTTGAGACCCCTCTAGGGCAGCGGCGGGTCTGCACCATCACAGTCAAGGGGACCGAGACTCCTATCATGGGCCTATATCAGCCCTAAGGGTTAGTGATGGTCTTCTTCATGCATGTCAGTGGAAGCCACAATAGAAAATAGGGTCTTTGGATCAAAGGAATGAAATTTGAGTGGACAGTAAGCAGCCCTAACCAGATTACACTTGATTGAATATTGGTATTATAGTTTGAGCCTTACAATTGTTTAAGATATTGAATCTTCAAATTGTCAACGTTATTTTGACTTTAGATTATTGTACTCTCTCTCTCTATTGAACATTCGATATTAATAATAAGAAGAATTGATATAGGGTTTTCTCCATCTTGCGGTTTTTCCCTGGCTTGAGCCATATCCTTTTGTACTCTTGTCTTGGCTTGTCTTCTGCATCTATCTCTTATGTTCTTTCTTCAGTCACTATCAGTTTGACAATGTTTCATGAAGTTGCTAATGGAAATAAAATAGACTAACAAATGAGCTTATATGAAATTTTGAAGTGATTGTCCTAAGCTAAAAACATATTATCTAAATTAACATCGTATCGGAGCTTAGGTGAGGACAAGCCCAAGCTGGAGTAAAAGAGAGAGCGGCAAGGATCTAATTTGAGAACCTTGAATGGAAAACGTTTGCTGAGTATTTCTTCACGCTATGAGACGACAAAATGTTGACCTAAGTGCACCTTCTACGGCCTTGTAGAGTGGATTCATAGGCAGAGTTTTGAGACAATTCTGGGCATTCACACATTGATGATTGGGTTTGGATTTTCGATAGCATTTCAAACTCCTTTTTTTTCTGAGCACGTCTGAGATTGATACACTAGTTATCTATGCTCTGCAGCCTATCTCAGTGACTAAAGGCACATATCTATGCACATTGAGCTCCAACAATCAAACAAAAATTTGGGTGAAGGTGGTTGACTGATCTGTGGTTGAAGCAAGCTTTTGAAGCTTATTTCTTAAGGCCAATCCAAGAATTTAAGGCTAAACTGTGATGCCCTAACCAGACACCCACCAATTAGGGCACAAACATGGTATCATTTTGAATGTTCTTAAGGACATTTGGAAGGCAGATCCGTTATACTTGGCATGATTTTGAGATTAAAGTCCTGGCATAATTCTGAGGATAAGTCCTTTGTTGAGCTCTTGTCAAAAGCATGGTATATTGGAAGGCTGTTGCAAACAAATACCACATATCTGAGCTCCTCTTTTGACTTACAAATCTGAGGCAGTTTCTGTGACAAAACTTGGCACTAACCTTCAACTAACCAAAGATCTGAGTGAATTTTGTGTGCACAGTTCAAGCTTATTCTAAGTCAAACATTTGTGGCAGTCTAGGTCTACTAATTGTTCTTTGCTCAACATTTTCATGGCATTTGTTCATATTTTTTAAAGCATATTTTGCAAACTAATTCAGGCCCGAAGTCATTTCTGAAGTGAAGCCATGAAGAACTTCTGTGCAAGCTGGAGTTCCAGCCTCTTATTTCTTGATGATTAAGGTCTACAATCTGGCACCTATCTGCATCCGTTCTTGAGGCTGCCTGTGTAAAATTCGTTCTGCAAAACCACATGTTCTAGAGGTATGTTGTAGGACTGATAAAGGTCATGAATCTATAACTTTAAGATCTCCTGGCATTGATCCAATGATGAATTTATGGGGCACCTTGGAAGCAATATTAAGATTGTGATTGTGTGAACAATCGTCCTTCTTTTGGCATGTCTATGCAAAGTTGAAGTTGACAGTGGATCAACAATTACAGTCTATTTGTGATAAACCAACTAAGTATCCCTATGCAATAATTTTTTCTGATATGTGTCATGAATCAACTATGTTAAAGGAGACAGAAGCAAAGTTAATGTCCTTAGGGTTTGCAAATGTATTTGAATAGGACCAGCAGCGAGCAGATACAGGCAGAGGCAACAGACTGTAGCAAATAAAGGCAAAGGCAGTCCTGAACCTCACTGTACATGTAAAGTTGGGCTCTGGTCATCGTTGTAGCTGTGAATTGCTTCCAAAAGAGCAGAGACAGCATGCTAAATGTTGATTTGTCTATGTTGTAAACATCAGGTCTATGTTTGGGCGATGTATATTTCTTGCATTGAATGGTTGATGCCATATGGTTAAGAAAGGGTGTCTTACAATTATTACTAATGCCATGTGAAGCAGAGAATGTAAGTGTTTATGTTGTTTTGTCATAAGAATTGCTACAGGGATTTATGGCTGATGATGTGTCTATGGTTGTTGATTTGATGAGTGAAAAGCGTGATTGACATGTTGTTGAGTTAAGATTTGTATTCTTCTCAAAAGAATTAACAATCTTGAAGATCGAGGCTCATCTTGCAAGGTTTTGAAGCTTCCTGAAATCTAAAAGTTAGAAAACATTAGTGTGATAAGATCTGTGGACTGACGTAGGGCTTGCATACTCCAAATTGAAGAAGTAATTTTAACACTGTGCAGTAATCTTTCAGCCTCAATTTACAACAGTCTAGGTATGTTTCTGAAGTCATCCCTGAGAGTTCGTGTTACTTCTAGCAGTAAGGATTTATCTGGAGACTATATATTGCTACTACTATGAAGTAGTTTTGATTATATATATGATCATTGGAAGCTTGTTGTAGTCGAAGCATTATAAGCTAGATTCTGAAGATTACACAACTCTTTTAGCACACTAAGAGACTCAAATGTGAAATCTGGAATCAAAAATATGAGTTTAAAGGAAAGTACGCTATGGACAATAAAGAACTGAAACTTGTGTTCGTATACCTGAGATCCACTATGCATTGCAGCACGTAGGAGGAATGGGAGTAGCTTATGTAGTTCCTTCAGACACTCATATAGAAGTCCGTCCAAGCTTCTTAATTAACTAACCTAGAGCAAATCACTGTGATGATATACAAGAGAAACAATGATTTCTAGAACTTGATCTCTCCTTGAAAGGAGCACTGAACCCCTAGCTACTAACAAAATTGTCTAATCTTTATTATACCTGAATTGTTGTGCTATACGTAAGTGACAAAGTGGTTGGTTGATTGATGCGAAGGAAGGTGGTCTGATTGAAGATCTGTGTGCCTGCGCATTAATGACCAATGGTTGGGTTCGTTGCATAAATATAATGTTGCTATTGAGTTGTCATTATTATGTCTGATAGAGCTTATATATATTGTCAAGTTGGTAAGTTGGTGAAGCCAGGGTTGTATCATTAATGTGCTACCATCTAGATGCAGAGAAGTTTATGGTAACAGCATTTCAACAGTGAATTTGAATACAATAAATGACCCAAGCATTATGTAGTCCATCTAGAGTATGAAGATATTTAAATCAGTGATAATAAGGGCTATGAATCAGGATTGCTTAAAACATCTTGGCTCACTCAGATTTGTAGCAGTCAGTTCAAAAGCACCAAAGCAGAATTCAGATAATTGGAAGTTCATGTATAATTCTGCTAAATCAATTGACTTACTGTTGAATGGTTATAGCATGTTTGAATGTCTGATAGGGCAAATTTGCTGATATAGTTGCAACAAGCTGAGGATCAAACTGATGAAGAACCAACTGAAGTAAGACTTCAAAGGACCTCTGTCAGAATAACTTGATGACTCTTCTTGGCTAATAGAGGCAAAGATGACTCTGATGATGCCTTGATGACCATGGCTCGTGATCAAGGGCCTATAGTAGAAAAAGGGTAGGTTATAGGTGGCTCAATGATTGTGTTTGGCAAGGTCACTGTCTCTATATTTAGAGGGAATTATGATCCTCTCGTTTGTCAATATAAGAGGGAATAAGATCGGTCGTATATGACTATATGTTGTTGGATGGAGCTATTGATGATTTGGTCAACAAAATCATCACTCAGATATAGTCGTGATTTTCAGAAAGCAGCCTGGCTCTATCCTATATATAAAGGGATCTTTGATTAAGATTGAACATTGAGCTCTAGGAGCTCCTGGGGGCTTGGAGTACTTATTGAGCTATGAGTGACCATAGGGTGAGTGGTTCACCTACGTGTCCTGTTCCGGGGGGTCAGCATGTCCGAATCCAACACTCGAATCCCTATATCCTACGAATCTCGAATCCTTGTGTCAGGTGACTTATATGTGTATATAATATATATACTATGTATCCTGTTCTGGGGGGTCAACGTGTCCGAATCCGACACTCGAATCCCTATATCCTACGAATCTCGAATCCTCGTGTCAGGTGACTTATATATATAATATATATATATAATAATATATAGATATAGATATAGATATAGGTGTCCTCCATTCTCATTAGACGTATCTTAGAGATATCAAAAGGCTTCTAAGGTAGCCGAGTTCTTGGAGGAGGACACAGTGCTTGTTGTTTTGGGTCTCTCTTCTCAGGTAGGGCCGAGAATTTCCAGAAGGGCAGCCACAGACTTTGAGGGAATTTCTGGAATGTTTGTGTGGGTTAAAAGATCGAATTATAGAGAAGAAAGGTTGGTCATATTCATGTACTGCTCATGGGTTAGTTTGTGGACAGTTTGAGATTGCTCTTCAAATCTACCCCTCTAGGGCAGCCGGAGGTCTACACCATCACAGTCAAGGGGACCGAGACTCCTATCATGGACCCAGATCAGCCCTAAGGGTTAGCGATGATATTCTTCATGCATGTCAGTGGAAGCGACAATAGAAAAGAAGGTCTTTAGATCAAATGAATGAGTTCGGAGTGGACAGTAAGGAGCTCTAACTAGATTACAGTTGACTAAATATTGGTATTACAGTTTGAGCCCTACACTTGTTTAAGATATTGAATCTTCAAATTGTCAATGTCATTTTGACTTTGGATTATTGTACTCTCTCTCTCTATTGAACATTCGATATTAATAATAAGAAGAATTGATATAGGGTTTTCCCCATCTTGGGTTTTTTCCCTGGCTTGAGCCATATCCTTGTGTACTCTTGTCTTGGCTTGTCTTCTGCATCTATCTCTTATGTTCTTTCTTTAGTCACTGTCAGTTTGATAATGTTTCATGAGGTTGCTAATGGAAATAAAATAGACTAACAAATGAGCTTCTATGAAATTTTGAAGTGACTGTCCTAAGCTAAGAACATATTATCTAAATTAACACTTATCCCTACTAAGGAAAACATGAACCTATGGGAAGTTAGCAACACATGCTATGAAGCCGCCACCTAAACCTTTGCATGCCAATGTTCATATAGACAAAAATTCCTTTGCAAACATCATTATCTAAATTGCACATTGTGCTCCCATATATTATGAGCTCTACAAATTCATGGGCCCTGTGTATAGTTGATATGGTGAGAAATAAGGGCCCAATAGCTTCCATGGAGGCCAAAGAAGATTGGGGTAGACTAAAGAAGAGAGACAGTCACATAAGGCCTTCGTCGACATATTTCTAACCACGAGAAGACAAATTATGGGGATGATAATACTCTACAACATGCATTTCTTTGCTTCCAAGAAGGGAAGGCAAAGAAGTGAAAAGTGTGCACCTTAATGAGTGTTCATGGAATCTCATTTTAACAAATAGGCTAGTATGATATGGGTTGTTAATCAATGAAAGTAGCAAAGGTATGCTTGTTAGCATGTAGGCTATTAATCACCTATCTAATTCTCTTGAGTTGCTCTCACATTTGCTTGAGTCGCCATATTCTCCCATGCTAGTAAGTAGGTCAGTGAAAATATGATGGGATTTCTGTTGTAACACTAAGGTTTCACCCAAGTGTGAGAGCCTTTTCTCCTATTCTAAATAACAGTCTCATCTCCAGGGTGGCAATGACAAATAGTTGACTATGACTTGGGGGGTTCATGTACCATCAACCATTTGATCCCTTGCAAATTTCATTCATATAAGTGGTGAGATCCTTGTGTTAAAGTTCGATTTCTAATGTATTTACTTTATGTGAAGTCGACTATATATTTGCCAATCTCTTGAAATTCTACAATATGCATGTTGCTTGAAATCTTCACAAAGTGTTTATAAAAAGAAAGGGGTAGTTTCCTTATATGTGTTGCTGAAATGTTCACTTTTTTATTCAATCGATAGAAACAATCAATTTAGGCATAGATGTTGAAATCTTTGAGTTCAATACTCTTGAAATTCTACAATATGCATGTTGCTTGAAATCTTCACAAAGTGTTTATAAAAGGATTTAGTTTCCTTATATGTGCTGCTGAAATGCTCACTTAGAATTCAATCAATAGAAAGAATTGATTGAGGCATAGATGTTGAATTTTTTTAGTTCAATGTGTAGTCGTCAACTTGTATTTGCCATAGCTAAGTCATGTGGAATACTACTTCAGCTTTGTTTATACTGTGTCATGTCAATTCATCATCATTAGTAGTTGGGGTAAATCTCTTGAAATTCTACAATATGCATGTTGCTTGATATCTTCACAAAGTGTTTATAAAAAGAAAGGGGTAGTTTCCTTATATGTGTTGCTGAAATGTTCACTTTTTTATTCAATCAATAGAAAGAATCAATTTAGGCATAGATGTTGAAATTTTTGAGTTCAATACTCTGCAAATTCTACAATATGCATGTTGCTTGAAATCTTCACAAAGTGTTTATAAAAGGATTTAGTTTCCTTATATGTGCTGCTGAAATGCACACGTAGAATTCAATCAATAGAAAGAATTCATTGAGGCATCGATGTTGAATTTTTTTAGTTCAATGTGTAGTCAACTTGTATTTCCCATAGCTAACTCATGCGGGATACTACTTCAGTTTTGTTTATACTGTGTCATGTCAATTCATCATCATTAGTAGTTGGGGTAAATATTAGCCATAAGCACCCCATTTTCTCGATGGAGTTACAAAGGGACCAAGGGGGTGGGGGGTGTATGAGACCCCCTTGTTTATGGGACAGTCACCCCATTAAAAGAAAATGGTGAAAGAAATCATTGAAACTTCACAAGATGAAAATCCACCTCATCAGAATAAGCTAAGAGCCACCTTGATTGATATAGCTTTGAGCAGATTGGAACAAAAAAGCACCGGGCATAAACAGGTTTGGATTAAGTATGGTTGTTCAAACATAACTGATGGCTGAAAAGATACAAGCTACTGTTAAACATAAGCATTAGCTCTCCCAAAGGTCCTTACTTCCTCGACGGAATAAATTGCTCGTTTGCATGTGAAGAGTTGGATGGCATATACTTTTATTCAGTCAACTAAAGGAATAGGCTACTTGCAAAGGTGGAAATTTTTGGTCTACGTACAAACATATTATCCTACTAGATTGGAAGAAACAAATTTATTAGCAAGGTCTAGCAATTCATTGGAAAGTCAATGTAGAGTGTGCATATCTATCTATTGACGAGGAGGTTCCCTATGATGAACCTGGCAGAGATGTAATGTTTGATAGTGGTCATTTGCCAATAGAGTGAGAATCACTGCCACTAGATGATAATGTTGATGGTGATGAACTTCATCTCGATCCACCACCTAAGAGCAACCATACACTTGAGGATTGGGGACATACCTATTGGTTCTATCATTCAATATTTAAAATATCGTCATTTATAATTTATGATATTGCCATTAGGCATTTTGACATTATATTTCCTTGCACGTGAATAACGATATGAAATTACAAAATTTAAGTTCATAGTGAAGAATGTCATTATCAATGCATTGTTAATCAAGTTATATATTGTGCCTTACTTCATTGTTTCTAAATTAAACTATGGCATTGAAAGTTCCCTTATTCTTTCATTAGAAGTCTAAACAATGGGAGAATTTTGTCTGAGTCGTTTCTTCCCATTTCCAAAAAAAAAAATTAAAAAAATTTATAGCTGGGACAGAGTATGTGGAACATGTAACAGTATCAAACAGCAAAAAGGACAGCTGGAGCACAACAGGAGTGGTTTTAAAGAAAAGCACTAGGACTATAGCCCACAAACACTAGATAGCTTTCAAACCACTTCAATAAATCCCATGGCACAGTTCAGTGACGTAAAAATGGGGCTATTCAGCCAAAGAAACCTTTCCACTGTTCCACCCAAAACTTCCAAGAATGGAAGAGACTAATAAGCCATAATCTTTCCATTCTGAATTCATTCTGAACTATACTCATCAAATATTTACTACACTAGATGCCATTCTTGAGAAAATTGAACTCTACTTGACATCAGCTGAGTGAGAAAAAAGATGGAAATTCCCACCTTCTTTGCAAGTAGTTGTAAGGCCTAGAGTTATCAATTTAAAATGAACCATCCCTAATAATTCTTGGATTATTTCATCTCATTTTACCTTCTAATACCAGAAACCAGTCGAAAGTACAAATAGAAAAAACCCACTGATCTTTAGTTGAAAACCATGAGAAGAAACTGTCATACAAAACAATATTGGTTACCTTCCCGAAATGATCCTAGCTAACTCCAGATAACTTCAATAACAGTGTTGAGGACCTTCTGGGAATGATCTAACTTTCTCCAGATAAATATGACTTCTTTTTAAGCAATCTATAGGTTCCAAACACGTTCCTACTTTCCCATGCTCCTGGTATTGCAAATCCACGATAGAGGACAGGTGATTTGTCCTTGTCTAGGAATGGTAATTCAAAGATTGTCTGCATCCAAAAATCATCTCATCACGAACAGAGATTAAAGTACCATATTCTCTAAGACCTGAGCTACAACATCACTGCAGAAACATATTTCACTATTATCATCTTACATAGGTGCTAATGAACATATCTATAAACTTAATACCTCCCACATTGACGAATCAGATCCACGAGAAATGTGCACCCTTTTAACATCAAGCTCCACAAGGAAGCTACAAGTTCTTAAATCCATTAGCTGTCATCAGCATGCCCACCAAGTAAGTAGTTTCACAAATAGAAGATGCAGAAAAGATGTCTCTCCATTTGGAATCTCAAGCTAGATATGAAGTATTTGTTGTTCCTACCAATCAAGAGGTCCTAAATTGATATGGTCACTACATGCATGATTCCTCCTCAATACAACATGCTCATATGCAGATAAAAAAACAACTTGCGGAGGAAAGGTAATTACATATTGTCTATCAGATGCTTTATTTCGATTGTTGAAATATGATGGAGCAGATGCAGTCCCACCCAAAGTTTCATTGAAGGGAATTGGGAGGAGTCCTCTAAATCCATCATCAATCCATTGAACTTCAGACACATTAGCATGCAAAAAGAAAGATGAAGGGAATCGATGCCATTCACTCCCAACACAGAGAACAGATTCTGCAAGATTATCAGTTGAACATCCACTTGTAAGTTATTATTCATAGAATAAGCAAATCACCACTTTCATAACAAATCATTTAATTTCTTAGAGGGATAGAATTTTACTATGAATATTTCTAGTCAATATCTTAATGTAGATGAAAACTTCTGGTAAACTGTGTGTTGTGTTCATTGATATGCCCGATGTTTCAGGTGAACACTTCACCCATTTTCAGGGACATTAAGCTTTTTTGATGATGTGCAGAGTGATAGATCAAGTTAAATAGAGTATGCAGTTAGAATATAATCGTTAGGGTAGGTGAGAATGATGAGCACTCTTCACATCTTCAGAAAAGCTTAATGTCAACAAAGATGGGTGAAGTGTTCACCGGAAACGCTGGGCATATCAATGAACATAACACACAGTTTACCAGAAAAGTTGTCATCTACATTTAATTCCTGTCCATGGCAAAGAAGTTTTGAGCATAGAAGATGAAACACCAACTTTCCATAGACATTTGATTAGTCATCTTATAGAGAACTGCCATGCCCATCTCCAACAGATATCTGAAGAAATCTGTCTTAAAGTTTTAATACTAATTAGTTGAAAAGCATTCAAGTACAAGCCTGTTTCTTCTTACCATTGGGAACATTTCTCAAACCAGCCAAGTGTTTATACATATCCATAGGAGCAGAATACCCATACAGCAATGCATTAGTCCTACTGTGGCAAATGGCCAAGATAATACCCAGCGTGAGAGGCCTGAGAACTTTTGCAACCTGCTCCCATTTACCAACCAAAAAGTCAATTGTAAGTTCTAACAAATGACAGTGTAAGCTTCTACCAGACAAGTGCTACATATCGACATTTGAAAAAAGCAGACAATTATCAATCACAATAAGAAGATGATAGATATAGCAAGGAAGATCCAAAGTATACCTGGACAAGAATCGATTCTTCATACACTGCATGAAACCTCTGGACTAAATCAGGAAATCTCTCTATCACAGCCGCTGCAGCAAGGCAGATGAGAGGATATATGGGATATAAAAATCTGTTTGCAAATCACAGATGAATAGAAGCCATCATATTGCATCCAAGGACAAGAAAACTTATAGTCTATTAGCCTTCTACCCTGAGCTTTTTGAAAAGAAATTCAATTTAAAAGGATATTATTCCAGTCTTGCATGTCACATTTTGAAAGGATGCCAAGGGTTCAAAAAAGTGTGGGAAGTAAAGACCTTCCCTTGAAGTCCAACAACATGTTCTCATCCACATATTCAAGATCAGCATTACTGGAAAATAGATGAGGAAATGTGGACCTGGACTTCATGGACCTTAGACACGGTCATCTTCATGGAAACCACATATTTCCAACTAGTCCAGAGGGGCAAAGGAAAAGAATAAGATACTGATAATATTCAGTTAAACAGTTGAACAAAAATTATAATCGATATAGAAGCATGGAAGATCCATCCATCAATTAGTTCTTTATTTTCCTGCAAAAATATTAGAATTAAGTGAACCAAGTATAAGATTTAAAAACTCGAACAATTTGTAGTATGTACCACTCTTCTTACTAAATATAGTTGCACTTAGTGGACCAGGAGTCGCAAAAATCACTGCACAAAATTCTCTATGCAGTGAAGAACCTCCTGGTCCTCTTCAGGAAGGCTTCTAAATTATGATTTTGGTCATCTTCTCTGTAGAAAGGTTTCATCTCAATTTTGCATTTTCAGATTCAAAGAAAATCATTTAGCAATATTTCAGGCTTCAACACTTCAAATCAATCAAAGAAACAATAAAATATGTCTTGGATACCAGAGATTCTAGAATTGATTGCAAGGTCTTCCTAAAAATAACAGCTTTTGCCCGTTAGGAGGCAGAACTGGGAAATTACTAGTCTGGACAAAGAAATTTTGATCTTGATCTTGACCTGTCAGGCTCTGGCCTGAAGCTTAACTCTGTGTTTGTTAGGCACCCTCATTCTCACTGTAGCTTGGGAGGTCCAAACTGGCCATTGAGAGGTGCAACCGATATAGTCAGCATCATATAGTCCACAATACAGGCCCTCTTTCCAGCAAAATTTCTGATATAAATTTGCTACTATGTTCAATACATGACCTGGCAATGACTGGTCTATACATATAACTTTATGGATACAAGCGACTTTTAGCAGGCACCAGAATTTTGTTTAGCAATTCTAACTAATAAAAGTCAGGACCTTATGCTTCTATGCCAAAACAGGATAGCATGGCATAAAATATGGTTACCAAGGTGCATGTGAATAGCTATGAATACAAGTGCCAGTGCATATAGAACTCTTAATGGTTGTATCTCACACAGGTACTTCTGCACAGACCTAGGTGTCTAGGAATGCAGAAGTCGCTTAATAGACCCTTAACCTTAGTAATTACTTTGAGTACTAAGTAATTGACTTTTATAAAGATAAAATGAGTTAATCTAATGAAATGCAAAGATTATTTGCATGTGAATTATATGAATCTCAAACCGCCAATCATTTTGGAGATCAGTGTTGTGGATTTGGTCAATAACTCAAACTTATAAAGGAAGGCTAGGCCAAGGGAGAAGACACACAAGACATCTTGACCACAAGACACGGTGACTGAGTGAAGGACTTCCATTCAAGTGTACCAGGCTCAAAGAAGATGTAAGGGGCAGCAAGGGAGATCTAGATCAGACAACAAGATCTGTAGAGGGCTTGATCAGCTAGATCAGTTCTAGGTTCTTGTTGTATGTATTTTCCTCAGTGGGCCATTGTCCCAGGAAGGAAACCCTTGTAAGTTCTGAATTTAATAAATGGACTGATTTGAAGGGAAGAAAATCTTGTGTGCATATGATTGTGAGATTGGTACATTAATAATAGTTTTGCTTCTGCTGTTATAATTATTAAAATCCTAGCTGTGCTTTTACTCAGTAGACATGCATAATAAGTGTTTTTACAGCAAGGAATCTGCTAGGTAATAAGTTGCCAGGTTGTTAAGGTTAGGAACTTATCAAGAACACTCTTAAATTTAGGTTTGCACAGTGCAGTTTCATTTCTGGCTTGGAAGGCAGGACCAGGAAATTACATATCTGGACAACTAATTTTTTTATTTTGATTTTGAGCTGGCAAACTTTGGGCTCAAGCATAACTGTGCTTTTTAAGCACTCACATTTGCACTGTGGCTTAGGTCTGAAATGGTCATTGAGAGGCGTACCCAAATAAAATTAGTATTATAGAGTCCATAATACATGCTCTCTTTCCAGTAAAGTTTCTGATATGCATTTTCTCTTATTTACAATACATGACTTTACAATGACTGATCTATACAGATAAGTTGATTACTTTAGGGATGCAAGTGAGTTTTAGCAGGCACCAGATTTTTGTTTACTGATCCTAAAGAGTACGAGTCAGAACCTTGTGATTCTTAAGCCAAAACAGGATAGATTGGGATAGAAAGTAGTTACCAGGGTGCATACATTTGTGCAGGTATAAGTGCCACTGCAGCTGCAAACTTCTGAAAAATTAGGTTTGCAGTTTTGTAAATGCAACAGAATGTTATAACAAAAACCTTTGTCGAAAATCAGAGATGGAAGGCACTTTATCACTTCATTATGTTTAAAACATAAAACAAGAGCATGAGAAAATGGAGAAAGAGTGAGAGAGAATGTAGAACAATGCTATAAATGAAGAAACAAAACTTGCATAGACTTTAAGAATTAACTCATTTTACCTTTTCTTTCCTCTACCCCTTGCCCCACCACACCCTTGCTTCCTCCTTCTAAAATATTCACAATCAATTCGAGCACTTATGAAAGCTTGATCAAGTATTGGAATTAAGATATTGTATGTATGTAATTTGGATGTCTATATTTATTCTCTGTTAAATTCATTTTTGCTTTACGTGTGTTTCTGTTTTGAATTATCTGTTGTGAGTATCTTTGGACTTTTGCTACCACTATTTGAGTTTGTTATAAGATAATCTTAATGGATTTCCATCCAAACACATTTGGCTTGCAAATAGTTAACAATCTTTTGATTCTCTAACAGTTGAGATAAACATTTACTTTTATTTTTCTTTGACATGAATTCAAAAAAGGAGGGAACCAGATAGCTTTGTTGAGTGTGGCATGAGTGTGTCTAGCGTCAAATTGCATATTGGCATTGCTCCTTGCATCTTGATAACCAGTCTCGTAGATTGATTTGATCTTGTGGACTGATATACCTAATCATAAGTTACAGGAGGCTGATCTGATTCTACAGCTGACTTATTTTTGAGCTACATTAACTAATCTTTGTTTACAGTGGTATTTTGGAGGTTCTTGCTTGTCAAATTTGAGGGGGTTGGTTTGTTATTTCACTGCTTTGTTGAAATATAAAACTAGGTTCGGTCTTCATAATGACATATGTAACCATGATTTTATGTATTTAATGTAAAGAGAATAATAAATTTATTGTTGTTCTCGAGGCATGGGTTTCATGCTCAAGGGAAATTTATTTTTAGGCCAAGCACCCATTGAGTGATTCTAGGTTTGTCATAAAGTCAACTGAGTCATTGTCATGTATTGAAGACCCATTTGGGCATGGTGCATATTGTACAAAAAATTATTTGAGTCAAAAGACCCTCCAAGACCTCATCATGGTGCAAAGATCACGTTGGCCTACACACATGGACAAGTCGGCCTAAAAAGTGCAATTCGACCTAGTGGAAGACCTATATAAAGGAGACTTCAACCTCAGTTGGAAGGGACACATTCACTCACCAATTCGTACAAGGAAGAGCAAGAAGTGAGAAGAAGAGAAAGACTAGAAGAAGACAAGAAAAGCAAGTTTTCTGATTTAGTTTTGGGCTATATTCCTCCATACGTTCGAAGGTTAGGGCATCATCTCGCAGCGGTAGAAACCGAGTCGTAGTTACTTCAAGAAGGCCGAGTTTTTGGTCAAGGGAAATCCATCTTGCAAGCCGAGTTGATGAGAAGAAGGTCTCATCTCTAGCAAAGAGAAAAGAAGGACAAGGTCTCCATTATTCTCTCACACGTGCCACTTAGGATTTTTGCAAAAGAATCTATTGGAAGGATGAAGTTGCAGAAGAGTCTACTCGAGGGGTCGAAGTGGTAGAAGAATCTACTAGAGGGGTCGAAATTGCAGAAGAATCTACTGGAGGGGTCAAAATTGCAGAAGAATCTACTGGGCAAAAGAATTTGTTGGAGGTTAAAATTGCAGGACTTGCTAGAGGAAAAAGCTCAGACTTGACTTGATCTTGGAGGGTCTTGGTCAAGGGTTATAGGTCTTGAAATTTGGCAATCGAAGATTCTATAAGAAGAAAAATTCTTGTGGGTTTTCCTCTCAAGTGGAGAGGTTTTGGCCCTGGATGATCGCCTATATCCTATGTCCTATTGTTTCATTGTTCTTTATGGCTTGGTAGTCGTTTGATGAAAAGAACATAATAATAATCAAGGAGAAAAAGAATCTAATTAAGATAAGTAAAAAGACATCACAAGCAGTTATCAAAGAAAGAGAAATCACCTAATCTAGTTGCCCTAGATTTCTCAACATGGTATCAGAGGTAAGGTGGCTAAATCAAGGAAATGCAGCTTAAAGAAGAATACTCAAGGGCCGAAGCACAAGGAGATCAAACGGGAAACATCAAGAGCATCAACCATCAAGAAGGACTAGCCCTCTCATCATCTTGAAGAAAGTAATTAAGAGCATTAAAGAAGGCCTCAAAACCCTAGCTCATTCAAAGAAGGGTTATTCAATTGAAGCATTCTTGGAAAGTTTACAATCTTCATCTCAAAGGAAAGAAGACCTCAAGGACCCAACATCCAAAGAAATACCCTACATTTGAAGTACCTTGGAAAAGCCATCACATTACACTATCATCCGAAGAAGCAAGAGGTGTTGTCGTCATCATCAAGGAATCAATGTGATCTCCCTCTCTTTGAGCCAAGGATCACTTTTGAAAGAAGACATCTTCTATATCAACATCATCATCAAAATCAAGAAGGCATCAAGTTGACGATATTGTCATCAAGGAGTATCTTCACAAGTATCTCTATATTATGTCTGAATCTACTATCAAAATGACTTCATTTTGCAAGGAAGGCAACAACTTGGTTGGGTCAACAAACTATCTTGCATGGAAAAAGAGGACAGATTTGATCCTCAGAGAAAATGAAGTCATTGATCATGTTAAGGGTTTTATTGTCAAACTGCCAAAAGAAGAAGCTTAAGCTCGAACAAAATACATGAAGGGGGTAATAAGAGCTCAAAGAATCCTTATAGAATCTGTTGGATGGTGTTGTCATTGATGTCAACCCATGGAGTTGAATGGGTTTGACTTTGACCAAAAACACTAGTCATTGATGTCAAATGGTTAATGAACGCTTCCTATTAACTGTCGGATTACATCAAGATGGAAACTCTACTATTGGATGGTTGAAAACCCAAGACCTAGGGTTTGGGTTCCCTAGACTGAGGATGTACCCTAACCTTGTTGAGGGTTTTTGAAGGGTCAAACCATTGAGATTGGGTTGGAGATATAGGTCATTAGATTCTCCTCGAAGAGATGTTTCTATTGATATGTGGTACACCCCATGGCTCCTCTTGGTTTGAGAGAAAATTGAGTATGAAAATGAAGACCCAGTTGTGTGGACTAAAACCCCAGGGGGTAGAGACATGACACCTTATTCACCAATGGTTGTCAATATATGATGGGGATTCTCACCGTAATATCACCACGTATAAGTTGAATAACTTCAAGATCCAAAGGTAGTAAACCAATCATTGACTTCACACTCAAGTAGGACCATATGCACTATTGATTCTTTAACATAAATATTTAACTTAAAAGTTATTTAGATGGATACATTATTCTTAAAGTAAAAAATATTTATCTATAAGACCTTCATCATTTTAAAATATGTGAATCCCACAATCCTACTTCCTTAAATTACAAGGCTCATTTAACGTATAAATTTGAATCCTTAAATTCCTAGTAATGCCTACTCTAACGTCTACCTAATGGAGCCCTTTAACGATTATTTTTCAAAGAAACTTAAAAGTATCTAATCTCCAACGGTCATCCTCCTAAACCCTCCAACATCCACTTTAAAAAGCCCATCCTGGACCTATAAAATAAGGCCTAATTCATCTCTCAAATTACAACAATATAACAAACTACTCTTATGACTTAGCTCTGAATTTTTTGATCTACCCGAGGAAGAATCTTTCGGCCTTCTATATTAGAATAATGTTATTTTAGTGTTTAATGCTCATTTATGTATTTTATTTGAATAAGATCGTCTGTGATCTTATTAGCAATTTCTTATTAGAAACTTCTTGTTTCTGTAAATACATTTGTATTATTTATTGAGCTTCATTGCTCATTGTAAATCAATTCAATTCATTCATCGATAATGGTATCAGAGCTCGGGTATTTTTTTTGAAATATTTTTTTCATTGTTTGAAAAATTTCGTGCTTGATTTCGAAATTTTTGGTTCGTGCTACTGCTTCTTTCCTCCTTGTCCACGTTGCCAAGGATCATTTATTTCCCGACCACTGGTGTGTTTCTCTTTGGCAATATTGCATGGCTCGTTTTGAAGGTCGTAGTGGGTATGCTGTCACTGGTTCCGGGCTTTTTTTCCACTGTCGTGGCTGCCTTCTTTGTTGGTGCTCTCGTCAGCCATTGTTGCGTGCTTGGGTGATGGGTTTTTGCAATGGTCTCTGCGCTCCTTTTATCTGGGTTTTCTGCCATCTTTGACAGTTCTTCGTTGATCTACATCGAATTTCTAGGTTTCTTAAGCGCATTCGAACCAGTGATTGTCAAGACCACCGAAACGCCACCTACGCTGTATTTATCAGTCAAAATCTGATTAAGGTTTCGGGGTAGTGAAGGGTGTTGTTTTACTGGGCATCACAATCTGCCATCACCATTGCCATTGTCTAGCGTCACAATCTGCCAGTCGACGTGGATGAGCGCCGAGAGCATCGAATCGCGCCCCGCATTTGCTAGAGTTGTTCTGCTCGTAAGAAAACACTTGCCGCCCACATTCAATACAGACGTATCTGTGCACGCAAATCCAATGCGCGAAAAAACGCTTTTGTAGGGTTTTATAGTTCCGAGGTCGACCGGCTCATACCTTTTCTCGTGAAGGAAGTACAGGGCGATCGTGTCCACAACGGATTTTTTTGCCCCACTAGAATTGCAGGATTTCGACTTGAGTTTCCTGTGGCTGCCATTATCGTTGCGATAAATGAGAGCTTTTGTCGATATCTAGCGATGAGATTTCAGATTTCCGGGGAGCCGTAATCAAACGCCGACCCGACAGAGGCCACATAAGGGAAAATGGCCATTGTCCGTTCATTTTCAGTGCAGTTATTGTAGATTGAATAACGCATGGTATCAATCTCTCAGTATATATTTTTGGTTCTATTTCATATTGCACCAGCACCTGTCAGACTTTGTCCGGATCAGTCGGCATTTGCATTGAAATTCGTGCCCAAATCCTTTGTTGTTTTCCGTATCTTGGGAAACGTGTAGATGGCCTCGCTAACCAACCTGATGTTGGAAGGCAATCAACGCTCTAATGGCACCAATTATAACATTTGGAAACAGAGAATGTTGACCATTTTTTAATATAGGCATCTTGACCAGCCCGTTTTGGGCAAAGAGCTCAGTCCTGAATCCTGATACACCTGGTGCAGATCAAGATAAGTTTGATGATCGAAATCGAGAGGCTGTTATGCTTCTCAAACTCTCTATGGCTGATGATCAGTTACCACAGATTCCTTCCGGCAAGACAGCTGCCGAAATCTGGCAACATTTGAAGGAATTGCACAAGACAGCCGACAAGCGTAGAGCTTTCTTTCTAAAGAATCAGTGGTTCTCCATCATGATGGACGAACGTATGTCTTTACAGGAACATCTTAACAAGATTAAAGACATTCGAGATCATCTCGAAGCCATTGGTTGGACCATGGAGGAAGAAGATATGGTAGTCATCACTCTAAAAAGTCTACCAAAACCTTATGAGCACTTCATAGAAACACTCAACATTACCTCCACTAATGTTGATCGGAAGTTTCCGGAGTTATGCACCAAACTCCTGCAGCAGGATAGTTGGAAACAGCAGTTTGGTAGTGGTGCTTCATCAACCTCCTCAGAAAATGCTTTTGCTGCCAAATATCAGTCCTCTCAGTCCTTTCAGCAGAAAGGTTCTTCTCAACCTTCTAATCCTGCTAACAAGAAAAATGTGCAGTGTAATTACTATCACAAGTTCGACCACATGAAGAAATATTGTCAACAGAGAATTGCTTCTGAACAGAAGAAGTAGCGAGGGTCTCATCAGAAAGTGAATGTTGCAGAACATTCCGAGCAGAAGGAATCTGCCTTCTACGCCTTTATGGCTAAGAGGTCCTCAGATCATGCCCCGTCTTCTGCCTGGTACATTGACTCTGGTGCATCACGTCATTTCTCTCACAGGCATGACTGGTTTACTGACTTCTCATCTTTCAATGATTTTGTGGTATTCGGCGGAGGTGAGGAGTACACAGTGGTTGGCGGAGGTACAGTTCAGATCCAGTCTGATGGGTGCACACTCATCTTCCTGAATGTGTACTATGTTCCTGATATGGAACTTAATCTGTTGTCTGTCAGCCAGATTATGAGGAACTCTCCTCAGATCGATGTGGTGTTCAGTGCGCACAAGTGCTCCATTATTGACAGGGAAACTCGTCTTATGGTTGCTGTTGGCCGAGAGGATCATGGCCTATACAGGCTTCTTGACACTGGTAATTCTCCAGAAGTGGCTCTAGCAGCTCGTGTTTCTCCCATCAGCACTCTGTGGCATCAGAGATATGGACATCTAAACATTCAGTATCTCTCTCAATGATCTCAGGAGGGACTTGTGTCAAGGTTACTTGATATTCAGACTTCGCATTTGGGAGTGTGCGGCGCCTGTCAAGCTGGCAAGCAACATCGGTCTTCATTCAAGGATGGAGAATCTTGGCACACATCTAAGGTACTCCAGTTAATCCATGTTGATATTTGTGGTCCTATGAATACATCTTCAGTTACTGGTTGCAAATATTTTTTGCTTATTGTAGATGATTTCAATAGAAAGAAGTGGGTGTACTTTCTAAAACATAAATCTGATGTATTTAGCATCTTTCAGAAGTTTAAGTCCTTAGTTGAAAAAGAGTCTGCTTGTAATATCGTAACTCTTAGGACAGATAACGGGGGGGAATTTTGTTCTTCTGCTTTCTCCAACTTCTATGATACACATGGCATCAAACGCCAATTAACTACACCCTACACTCCTCAGCAGAACAGTGTTTTCGAACGTCGCAACCGTACGGTTGTTGAAATGGCTCATTCCATGTTACAACGTAGGAGTGTTCCGAACAAATTTTGGACTGAAACAGTGTTTATTGCTATCGATCTTCTTAACCGATCACCTACTCAGGCTGTTAAGGGGAAGACTCCAGAAGAAGTTTGGTCTAGCCGTAAGCCTAAGATCAGTCACCTCAAAGTGTTTGGCTCGGTTTCATATGTTTGGATTCCAGCGGCTAAGTGCTCTAAGTTGGATTCCAAAAGCTAGAAACTCATGATGACAGGGTACAGTGATCACCACAAGGCCTATAGGCTGATAGATATAGACACTGATCGTCTTATCTACAGTTGGGACGTAGTATTTGATTAAGACAGAGAGTTCTTTCAGTGCCCTCCTTCTGAGCAGTGTCCTAAGGATCAGCCTCACAGTGTTCTTCTTCCGTTGGTCCACCTAATGGGAGGGATGATGCAGCATCAGTGTTTGATGATGCACTACCTAAGTTCCCTCTGGAAAATAATCCTCCTCTCGCTGCTCCTGTTGTTCCTGAGCCTCCTCCACCTACTCCAGATATTGGTTCTTCTACTCTCTGGCCTAAATGGTGGGCTAAAACTATTGGTGATCTCCGGGATAATGAGCTCCTTGAAGGTAGAACTTTCAAAAATAAGAGCAAACAACAGCCTACAGTAAATTTTGCTCTTATGGCTAACCTACACAATGCTTTTGAGCCTCAAAACTATTCAGAGGCTAAGGGTATACTTGAGTGGGAACAGGCTATGGAAGCTGAATTCCAGAGTCTTCAAAAGAATCACACTTGAACCCTTTCTGATCTTCCTGCAGGGAAGAAGCCCATTCGCTGCAAATGGGTGCATAAAGTGAAATACAAAGCTGACGAAACCCTAGACAAGTATAAGGCTCGCCTTGTTGCTCAAGGGTTCTCACAGAAGGAAGGCATAGACTATGAGGAGACCTTTGCTCCTACAACCAAGATGAGTACCATATGGCTCGTCCTTGCCTTAGTAGCTCAGTTCAGTTGGAAAGTCCATCAGATGGATGTAAAGAGTGCTTTTCTGAATGGTGACTTACAGGAAGAAGTCTATATGACATAGCCTCCAGGATTCAAGGTTGTCGATCAAGAACAGAAAGTCTGTAGATTAGTCAAAGCACTCTATGGTCTGAAACAAGCCCCTCAGGCTTGGTACATGAAAATTGATTAGTACCTAACAGATCATGGCTTTCAGAGGAATCCATCTAATGCAAACTTGTATATCAAGCATTCTGGTGATGATATTCTATTTGTGGTTGTCTATGTGGATGACCTTATCATTACTGGCAGTTCCGCACATTTGATATGGGATCAAACAAGATTTGTGCAGCACTTTTGATATGACAAATTTGGGACTTCTTCATTACTGTTTGGGGGTTAAAGTCTGGCAAACTAAGAACATCTTTCTCTCTCAGTCCAAGTACGCTAGAAGTCTTTTGGACAGGTTCAAAATGCAGGATTGCAAACCTACCATGACCCCTATGGAACCAGGGCTCAAACTTTTAGCTCAGTGATCCTCACCACTTGTGGATGAATCTTTATTCAGGCAATTAGTGGGCAGCCTCATCTACCTTACTGCCACTAGACCTCATATCAGTTTTGCAGTGAGCTACATTTCATGCTTCATGACAACTCGTAAGGCTGATCATTGGATAGCAGCGAAGCGTGTGCTACGTTATGTGTGTGGCACCCCTGATTATGGACTTTTGTACACTCGGAGTTCAGATCCTACACTTAGTGGTTACACGGATTCTGACTGGGCAGGTTCAGTTGATGACTGTAAATCTACAACTGGGTATGTGTTTAGTCTGGGATCTAGTGCTGTCACATGGATTAGTAAGAAGCAGCAGGCAGTGGGTCTCTCCTCGACAGAAGCAGAGTATCGAGGAGCAGTTAAGGCATCTTGTGAGGCAGTTTGGCTTCGACGTATGCTTGCAGATATTCATGTTTCCCAGGCAGGTCCTACTCCCTTGTTCTGTGATAATCAGGGAGTGCTCAAACTCGCCAAGAATCCAGTCTTCCATGAACGAACAAAGCATGTGCAAACCCATTGTCACTACATTTGACAACTTTGACAGATCCATTCAGTTGTTGTATGTTCCCAAAACGGAGCAGCCAGCAGACATCTTCACCAAGCCCCTTGGTCCTGATAAGTTTGTAAAATTCAGAGGGTCTATAGGTGTTGTAAATAGATTGAGCAATAAGGGAGGGTATTAGAATAATGCTATTTTAGTGTTTAATGCTCATTTATGTACTTTATTCAGATAAGATCGTCTGTGATCTTATTAGCAGTTTCTTATTACTGTTTCTGTTTCTTCGTAGAAACTTCTTGTTTTTGTAAATACATTTGTATTATTTACTGAGCTTCATTGCTCATTGTAAATCAATTCAATTCATTCATTGATTATTCTAAGGACAGCATCTAGGGCTCTCAATATCTGAACATAACAGCCTAAATTGAAGGTTCAAGTAGGCACTTCGTCCTCTCTCTTGCAGGCTAAATTGAAGGACTGGACCGAGCTCCAAGAATACTCCAAAACAGCGAATTTTTTCCTCGTTGAAATCTGTATGGAAATTGTTAAAAACAGCTCTTTAGGGCACAGGGTTGTCACCTAGGGCTTCAGAGCTCTAAAATCTTGTTCCTTGAATGTACCATAACCTCAAACAGCACCTTGGTGAGCATGTTTCTGACTTTGACCAGTACAGAATTAACAAGACTGCAAGTGATCTAGATTATTGACTTGACAACGACCATAACAGTCAACAATTTGACCTTAACTTGACATTCACCATTAAGACACTCAGACCTAGACATAACAAGTGTGTTGACACAATGACCATTAATATGACAAAGACCTATATTATGTGTCTTATAGCGATGGCATTTAGCATAATAGTTCTTATGACTTTCTAAACAATGAGATCTCATAATGATGTAACATTCATGTAATGATTGGTGACTGTGCAGACTTCTGTTTTTCTGGAGAATCTATCACTTAACATGACTTAGCAATCTTTTGAGCAAAACATTGCTCTTGTTACCTTAATCACTAAGGACATGACAATAGTTCTGTGTTTGATCTATGACAGTGCATCAGCATGCATTAACTAAGTATATTGAATGCAACAGCTAAGCACCTAACGAACTTGACTGGCAGCATGACAATTGCTTGATAACATGACAAGTAATATGACTATATGTAATGGACAGCAAAGTAGTTGTGGACAAGTTTGTGTGACTGTTTGTATTCTCTATTCCTTTTGATGGCAGTAATGAGACCGTAATTTCTTATACAGTAAGAAGACAATCCACAGCAAGTATAATACATAAACTTTGACTTAACATAATTACATGACCTTGATAGTTGCTTAACGTAACAATACCTTGATTATGAAGTGAGACAGGATTGACTTAGTGAACATTATATGAAGTTTGACTTTGACTTTAGTGCGACATGATATTAATACCTAAACATGACATTGAGTTGATACATTAATGCATTTGAATAAGACTTAACTATGGCACATGGTTTGGAACGGTGAGTTTACATCTAGTTGACAAGTGTCTTTGACTATACTTGACTAAGACTCTATATGACAATGTTGTATTACAAGTATTTTTGACACCTAGATAAGACATTGACCTTGAATTGACACCTAACTTTAGCATGACTTATTGTCTTGACTCATAGATTAAGAAACATTGACATATGACATTGATGACCTTGGGTTTCTCTTTTAGTATGACCTAGGAATTTGTGTACAATGACACAATTGTAACCTTGCAAGGCAGCAGATCTTGAAGGTGTTATCATTCAATTGTATAATATATTGATGTAAAGATGGATAGCACGATTTGATTAGCTGAGCAGAAGTGTTTACATGTATGCTGGTAGCTCTCCAAGAGCAAAGCTTTAGAGCATTGTTTGCAGGTCATAGGGATGACCTGAGGCACCTTGGTTTGTGCCATCATTTGATAGCAATGCCACATGGTTGAAACATTGTAAGCAGTTTGGAAGAGTGAAGCAACGTGAAGAATGATTATATGAGCGGTTTGGAACAGTGAAGCAGCATATGAGCCTTGATGCTTATTCAACCGTGACATGCAGCGGTAGCCAGCATTGTGAGCTCTTGATGTTGAGTGGTGATCAGATGTGCAGTGATCTATGTGTACAGTGACAGTGATGTGCAGTTGAGTAGTGACTTTGATGTGCAGCATTGTGCAATGATCAGTTTGGATAGTATTGTGCAGTGTGGTCAGTGGCTACCAGGATTTGACAGGTTATAGCAGTGCCTTCTTTACAGCATTCTTACATTGATTCAGTGCACAAGGGGATCCAATCTGAAAATTGTGAAACGTGATCTACCGACTCTTACGGGTGATTGGAGTCACCTTCAGGATGTGGCCTGAGAACACTTTAGGGTGGCAGGGTGGTGCTAGGGAAAGTTGTGCCTTGCACATGGCGTTGTGGTGTCCATTCAGTTGTGGTTGATAAACTAACAGGGCAGCAAAGCATCCTTTCCGACAGCAGCTAGTAAACAAAGTGTTGGGGCACTCATCAAGTTGTGGCCTGATCTACAAGGCATTGAAGTGTCCTTCTAGTTGCAACAGGATATTAGGATCTAGTAGCGTCCTACAGGTTGTATCCAGTGAATTAGGGGGTTGATGCCTCCCTCAGTTGTAGCTGAAATCTTGATGATTTTCTTTTAATAAGGAGAAGACAATTACTAAAGAAGCATTCGGTGGTTTTTGACCTGAAGGAAATTTTCCACCTAAAAACCTTCGTGTCCTCTATTTTATCTTTCAGCATTGTTGTATGGTGTTGTCTACTCTTGATTATTGTTTATGATCATCTGAAGAAGAACAATAATAATAAATGAAGATTAACTAAAGATTTGAAAAAAGATTAAAAAGTGTTAATTGCTAAGAAATACTGAATCACCCCCTTTCAGTATTTCCAACAGAATCAATCAAGGATTCTCTCATTCCATATGTAGCAAAATTGGCAAAGTCAAAAGACATCTATGACAAACCGGTAGAGCTATTCTCCATAAGTACTGTTGGAGAAGTAATATCATTAAGAACCAAGCTCTACAAGATGAAGATATCAAAGGAAGAAGGAATGGCCTCATACTTTATGAGAGTATCAGAAATACGAGACGAGCTACAACAGTTGGGAGAAATCATGTCTGATAAAGAAATGACCACCGTGGTACTCACTGCACTACATGTTGAATGGGGCAACTTCGTATCAAGCATCTATGGAAAGAAGGAAGTCACCCCATTCAATGAACTTTGGTCATTGTGTAAGATTGAAGAAACTAGATTGAAAGCAAAGAGCGATGTGGGACCAAGTGAACAAGCTCAAGCATTTGCTGCCATGGCTAAGGGAAAAGGAAAGTTTGGAAAATTTGGTCCTTAGAAAAAGAAGAAGGATATGTCAAAGATCCAATGCTATGGCTGTCAGGAATATGGGCATCATAAGAGAGAATGTCTGAAATTCAAAAGGGACGACAAGAGGAAAAAAAAATGAAGCCCATATCACTGAAGAAGTGGAAGAACTTGATGAGAAGAAATCCAAAGGGACAGATCTTCACTATTAGGGTTTCTCCTATGCATAGCAAGGGATGTAGGAGGTGAAAAGACCTCCACCATGGTAGTCATGGTGAAAAGCATTATGACAAGATGCATCTTAGTAGAAGATGGCATCATACTAGAAGCATATCGTTGAAGCAAGAGCTCATGACATCATTAGAGAAGCTAGAAAGAATAGAGAAGCTCGAAAGAATAGTTGAAGTACAAGTCTACATGGATGTAGCAATCATCATATAAAGGAAGCAGCTTTTGGTAACCTCATTGAAAGCATATATAGTACATATGGTTGAAAGAAGGTCATCTAGCATGATAGAAGGAATTCATCATACATCATCATCATGAAAGGAGCATTTGTTGGATGAGGATAATCTAGATCCTATATTGGAATCTTCATTAGAATATTCACCTCTAATTGGAAGAAGCAATTGTCTCGTTGAACATTCCACCCTATGTGGGATACATTATTTAGAAGAATGATGGTATGGTGACAAAGGAGTGTAGCGGGACAAGATTATTGAAGTACTCTCAATCATGGAAAGGAAGTTACCAAAGCAAGTCTAAGATGACGTATGTATATATTTGATAGGTTAAGTCATGTCATCATATAGTTGCAGATAGTTTGGGTAAATGCTCTATCTGGTGAGCATGATCAAGGATCCCCTCCTTTGAAAAGATGCATGAAGGCATGGTTCACATATTGACAAGATGAAATCAACATAATATCTCCTCATATGGCATATGAGGTATTTGACAAAGATGAAGGAACCATGGATGAAAGTTCCTATAAAGCAATATGTGAAGAAAGAAAGAGATCGTGAAAGACGCAACTATGGTCACATAAGAAAAAGGAAATCAACATCCAATGACTAGAAGAATTGATCATGACATCTCCATAGAGAAGAAGACCATGATAAGGTCTATAAAGAAAGAAGACCCTTGACATATGAAGTCTTCGAGATGTGTTTATGAATGTGCATGACATTGATGTTGCAAGCAAGCAAGATGTCATGATGAAAGGCCATCACAAAAGGTAACTTTGATTTGATGTTCATTTTTTATTTTTGAACAACATCACCTACAACTAGCACTCATGTGGTTGGATGAAAGATCCTGAAGGAAACATGACTTGGAGGAGGTAGTTGTATGAAGAAAAGCTAGATGTGGACTAGAAGATCACTTTTCGATGAAGAAAAGGATAATATGGCTAACATCATTCGTAAAGGGAAGTGATGGATGGTCGATGCCCTACAAAGAAAATGAAATTCATGACATCAAAAGAAGGAGCCCCCAAGCAGCTGATAATCCCATGATCTCAACCAAAGAGAAGAAAGTTATTGCAAGCAAGTCCCTAAATTAAGAGGTAGCTTGGACAAGTCCTTGGATAAGAGGGAGCTTAAGATCATTCCTTTTAAAGGAATGGGTACATTCCTTCTATAGGAATGGGTATATCTTCCCTAGTTGAGAGGGAGAGATAGACACATCATTCTTGTCCTCACTTCGTGAAGAAAGAAAGGAGGATTGGATAAGCATCTAGCATTCGATCCTCTTTAAGGATGTGGTAGTCGAGGAGGACCGATATACTTTGAGGACTGGAAATCCAAGATAAGAATAGTCCTAAAAGGGCATGCCCTGTGAACACCTGAGTGGGGCATGTGCCTTAAGAGACAATGATGACAGTGTCTATCAGTCATTGTTCTCGTCAGCATTGTGCTCCAATCTTGTGGAGAGATAGAGTTGTTAGTCGAGGTCTTGCTATGTAACAATGCTGGTTGATTTGATGCAAAGAGATGGCTTACCAATCTGACTTTTCTTATGAGAATTCTTCAAATTAAGGATGTCCAAGTACCTTGTATGGATTATGAATGCCTTCCTAGTTAAGAGGGAGTGTTGAAATATGTAACTAGGTTCGGTCTTCATAATGACATGTAATCACGATTTTATGTATTTAATGTAAAGAGAAAATAAATTTATTGTTTTTCTTGAGGCATGGGTTTCATAATCAAGGGAAATTTATTTTTAGGTCAAGCACACATTGAGTGCTTCTAGGTTTGTCATAAAGTCAATTGAGTCGTTGTCATGTATTGAAGACCCATTTGGGCATGGTACATATTGTAAACAAAATTTATTTGAGTCAAAAGACCCTCCAAGACCTCACCATGGTGCAAAGATCAAGTCGGCCTACACACATGGCCAAGTCGGCCTAAAAAGTGCAATTCGACCTAGTGGAAGACCTATAGAAAGGAGACTTCGACCTCACTTGGAAGGGACACATCACTCACCAATTTGTACAAGGAAGAGCAAGAAGTGCGAAGAAGAGAAAGACTAGAAGAAGACAAGAAAAGCAAGTTTTTTTATTTAGTTTTGGGCTATATTCCTCCACAGGTGCGAAGGTTAGGGCATCATCTTGCAGCAATAGAAACCGAGTCGCAGTTACTTCAAGAAGGTCAAGTTATTGGACAAAGGAAATCCATCTTGCAGGCCGAGTTAATAAGAAGAAGGTCGCATCTCTAGTGTAGACAAAAAGAAGGAGAAGGTCTCCATTATTCTCTCACATGTGTCACTTAGGGTTTTTGCAAAAGAATTTGTTGGAAGGACGAAGTTGCAGAAGAATCTGCTCGAGGGGTCGAACTGGTAGAAGAATCTGTTGGAGGGGTCGAAATTGCAGAAGAATCTATTGGGTAGAAGAATTTACTAGAGGTTAAAATTGCAGGACTTGCTGGAAGAAAAAGCTCATATTTGACTTGGTCTTGTAGGGTCTTGGTCAAGGGTCATATGTCTTGAAATTTGTCAGTCGAAGATGTCAAGCCAAGAGGTTTGTTGGTTTTACTTTGTGGGTTTTCCTAATTACTTTAAACCCTAACCAAGATCTACTCCTTTGTAAGAAATTAAAATTAATGTACAGCGGAACTTACTCTCCATCTTCAAAGGCCTCCGTATGCTATCAATCAGACAGCTTCCAAGGCTCTGGGTTGATACGCTCCTGGTCTTGACTTGAGTTATTGGCTCTTGAGTCCTTCCAAGAACTTGCAATCCTTTTCTCTGGCTATCCTAAATATTATGACAGAGTATCTGGTCTTCAATGGAGCAGACAATTTTTTCTGGGTGATTGCAAGCCTTGGAGACTCAGCGCTTTTATAGCAGTGCAAAACCCTAATCCTAGGGCAGCCGAAATTTAGCTAATACTTGGGAAACAAGTCTGTCAAGAAATCTAGAATTTCGGATTTCATCAGATCTCGAAATTGGGAACTTTCTAGAAAAACTGAAATAAATCAGAATAGATTCTGATTTCCTTATTTAGCTCAAATTTATTACTGCTATTTTTTAATCAACTATAATCGTCCATTAACAATTATAATTGTTTAACATTATCCTATATGTATTCGTATCCAAATCCTTATTTAAATACGTATAATGCCATGACTTAATTAATCACATTATTTGGCATATTTTAATCATTACATAAATGTAATCTTGCGACAGTATTTGATATCATAATCATAATGCACGTATGTCCAACTTAATTATTGTAATTAGACGTCTCTAAATCCAACAATCTCCCACATGGACAAGTGCAACCTTTTGATTATATATCCTTAACTTTATTGCATGCAACTTTTCTGTCTTTACTGATCGTATTTCTTAAACAATTCCGTCCATCAATTATGTTAACAAAGGACTTAAGCAGCATTTGTCACATTTATTCGCAACTAAACTGACATAAATCACGCTGCCAACATAACTGAATGACATGAATTTGATTTGGACATATAGTTTAGAAATTACACGCAAGTGTGATTAGACGTGCCTATTTCTAATTGAGTCACCTTTACTTTACTGTATGAGGCCAAAAATTTAAACTTTAAAGAAAGAAATAATGAAACTGAAACTGAATGCAACCTGTATATATCATCAAAAATGTTTACAATTGCATTACATAGAACATCAAAAACAAAACTTAAAACATATTCAGACTCCCACATTTTCTAATCATCCTAAACAGATATTACACCCATACAAGCAACATGTTGGTGAAACTTCTTGGGTGGTAATCCTTTAGTAAGAGGATTCGCAATCATGGAGTCTGTACCTATGTGTTTTATACATAATTCATTATTCTGCACTCTCTCTTTTACAACCAAAAACTTAATGTCAATGTACTTCGACTTTGACGAACTTCGGTTGTTGGTTGCGTATAACACTGTTGAATTGTTGTCACATAATAATTTGAGTGGTTTCTGAATTGAATCCACAATTTTCAGACTTTTGACGAAGTTCTTCAGCCATACGCCATGATTAGATGCTTCAAAGCATGCAACAAATTCAGCTGCCATAGTGGAGGAGGCTACCAATGACTGTTTAGTGCTCTTCCATGACACAGCACCACCTGCCATCATAAAGATGTATCCTGATGTTGACTTCATGCTGTCGACACATCCTTCAAAATCAGAATCGGTATATCCAATGACCTCGAGCTGTTCCGATCTCCGATACGTGAGGATATAGTCCCTTGTTCTCTTTAGGTATCTCAACACTCGCTTGGCTGCCTTCCAGTGTTCCATACCTGGGTAACTCAAATATCTCCCTACCATTCCGGTAATGAACGCAATATCCGAACGCGTGCATACTTGTGCATACATGATGCTACCCACGGCTGAGGCATAGGGAATATCTTTCATGAGGTTTTTATCTAAGTCAGTTTGGGGACATTGTTTTAGACTAAACTTATCTCCTTTTGATATAGGGGTATCTCCTGGTTTGCTGTTTTGCATGCCAAATCTTGTTAGAATCTTATCGATATAGTTCCTCTGGGATAACCTCAGAATACCTTGAGATCTATCTCTAAGTATTTCAATCCCTAGAACAAATGATGCATCACCAAGATCTTTCATTTCAAAGTTCTTAAATAAAAAATTCTTAGTTTGATGCAACATGTCCTTATCATTACTGGCAAGCAATATGTCATCTACATATAAAACCAAGAAAATAAATTTACTCCCACAGAACTTAAGGTATATACATTCATCTACTATGTTAGACTCAAAACCAAATGAGCTAACAACTTGGTGAAACTTATA
>APFE030503051.1:0-20041 GCA_000404065.3 Pinus taeda | reverse complement strand
GTTGTTGAAGGACATCTCTATAGTCTCTTGAAGGTTCTTGAAGGTTTCAAGAAAGCTGAAGGCACCATTTATAAGGACACTCATTTGACAAGTAAGTACAATATTATATTCCATGTCTCAACCTACAAATCAAATGACTGTGTTTTGCAAAGAAAGCAACAAACTCATTAGCTCAATAAACTTCCTAGAATCAAAGAAGAGGATTGATTTGGTGCTCACAGAAAATTAAGTCATGAAATATGTTCCTGGAGAAACTACTCAACTAGATAAATAGAAGACTCAAGAATTAACAAAATACAAGAAGGAAGAAGTGAGGGCATAATGGATTCTTATTGAATCCATAAAGGATCATCACATTTCCTATGTTACTGACTTGAGTACATCTAAAGCTATCTATGATAAGTTGGTGAAATTGTACTCTATAAGTACATCAGGTCAGAAAATATCCTCGAGGAATCAACTATATAGAACAAGGATGTCAAATGATGAATATATGTCCACATATCTTATAAAGATCTCACAATTAAGGGACCAGTTGCAAAGGCTTGGGGAAGTCATTTTCGATTCATAGATAACTACTTGTGTACTAAATGCTTTGCCATCTGAATGGAGAAGTTTTGCAACTAGTTTATACTCAAGAAAAGATACTACTCCCTTTGATGAAATATGGGTTCAATGTATCTTGGAAGAAACAAGGATAAAGGCAAAGGATGACACCAAATCAAATGAAAAATCTCAAGCTTTTGTTGTAAAATCCAATAAGAAGAAAGAGAAGTTTGGAAAGTCCAAAGGAAAACTAGATATGTCCAAGCTACAATTCTTTGGATGCAATGAGTATGGACATTTTAAGAGGGATTTTCCAAACAAGAAAAACAACAAAAGGTAGGAGAGAAGTGGAGCTCACAAAACTAAAGAAAAGGAAGAACCTAGGAAGAATCTGAAAGGTGAAAATCCCAAGCATCTATACTATTGAAAGAAGCTCCATCTCTATCAGGTTCATTTGCAGTTTATCTTTCTTTTATTAGAAAGTAGCAGTTAGAGTAGCATGCACAGTTGCATTCTTTAGAAGAGTGTTAGTTTCTATAGAGCATGGCATCATAAAAGGAAGCATATGATCGTAAAGGAATTGGAGTCTACATGATCAAATTGCTTTGGAAAAATTCATCTCACTGACAAGAATGAGAATATGTGTACCATCTTGCACATCACAATTCATCCTAGTGTTTTCCAACATAATGTTAAAGGTAGTCATCTTGCACAAAGTTTTATCAAGATCCTCCAATAAGAACCATCATTTAGGGAAATTTTTTGAAAGAAGCATTATGACATGATTGGTATATATTCCATATAGTATGGAAACAAGGTCTTGAAGGATTAAAGCATGTAGATGGTCAAGATGCAATGTGAAAGGCACAATTAAATTTTTTATCCTCTTTGAAAGGGAAACTTATCTTTGATAAGGACACGAATCAAGCTCATTCAAAGAGATGATGGATAGATGGTTAAAGGTATGCATGTGTCTTTAGTAACTCTTCTCTAAAAGGCAAAATTCATGTCTACAAGACGTTTGCAAGAAAGCGTTGGTCATAAGAATATGCTCGATGCCATGAGCATGAGAAGTCTTCCATGTGGACACTCGATACTTGGAATCAGGGGTTTGGTCTACCTTGGAATGGTTAAGGATTGATACTCTTCCTCAAGATGGCATGATGATATTGATCAACACCAAATGTTCTCCTAAAGAAAGAAAGATAATTGACAATGACAACTCCAAGGAAGAAGATATTGTAGCTTGTTGATTAATTAGTTTCGTGAGCACTTTGATTCAAAGTGAATGCATGAAGAAGGACTCTCATACAATAATAGACCATGCGGAAGAATTTTAATCTCAAATAAAAACCTAATATTTTGACTAAAGGCCATCATAATGAGGTAATTATTATATTGATGTTTTGATATTGGTTATCTGGTTGGTATACGATTTTTCTACTTCGAAGGATGTTGCATGAATGCATAATGCTAGCTAAAGAAAGTATATCTACAACTATGTGTTTTTAACTCAATGAATAGATGGATCGAGTGAATGTTTTTCGTAATCCTTAGATGATTATGTGGTCAAGATTTCTACATCATCTTGGAATTGAAAGGTAGAAGAATAAAAAGATAATCTGATGTTCATATGATGATTAAGATCATTTTCATGATTAGAGAGAGTTATGACTAAGCTCTACTTTGATTGGTTCAACATAATTTCTTTGTTGATGGGGACTAAAGGAAAGTGATATGAAAGGATGATGGCCTAAACCTCGTCACAGTGAAATTTTTGGCTCCATAATATCCAGAAAGATAAAAATCTTAAATATGGCGAGGAAAAGGATCCATGCAACTACTTAATCTCCATGAAGAATTAGTAGTTGATGTATTGATGAAGGCACACTAAAGACCTTATGGTTATGACTTCCAAATTCAAAGCAAGGAATCTCCTCTATGCTTGAGAGGGAGTAAGAAGTCTCAAAATGTTTAAGAAGGAGCAAGAATCTATTTCCTAATCAAGAGGGAATGAGGACCTTGTCTCTAGTTGAGAGGGATTGATGGACATCATATTCTCCATGTTTCATGCAATAGACCAAGACTAAAAGTCGCAAGTCTAGTGAAGGCACTAGGAAGGAGAAGGGAGCATTGGATAAGCATTTGAGATTTATACTCCTTGCGGATAAAGAATCCAAGATATGAAATAAAACGACACTATTTGAGGATTGGACAGGGTAACCAAGACAAGAGTGGTCAAAGAGGATTGATATTCTTTGAGGATGGGTAATCCAAGATAAGAATAGTCCTAAAAGGATATACCTAGTGAACATTCGAATGGGGTATGTGCCTTAAGAGGTAGTGTTGTGTCTCACGTAAAGCCTCCCAACAGTATGCTCTAATATAAATAGAGCTTGTCAGTTAAGGCCTTACTATGTTGATAGTGTTGGTTATGATGTTGATGCTTAAAGATGGCTTATCAATCTGACTTTTCTTATGAGAATATTTCACTTTGAGAGAATCCTTATACCATCTGTGTACAATTATGAATACCTCCCTAGTTAAGAGGAAGTGTTGGAAAATGGAACTAGTTTCGGTCTTCATAATTGTCGTTGTACTCATGTCATTATGTATATCTTATCTAACAAACAAAAGAAGAAAGAAAAATATTACTTTCAAGCATGGGTTTCATGCTTTATTTGGATGGTAAACTAGGCCTAGCATGCATTTCGTGCTCCTAGGGTTTGTCAAGTCAAGAAAATATTTGTCTTGAGTGAAAAGAGTCATTATCATTTGTATAAGACCCATTTGGGAAAGTTGTAACATGTAAAATATATTATTTTTGTATCTAGAAAGTCATTTGTAACCTCCAAGACCAAGTCGACCTTGCCAGTAGAAGTTAGCCTAGAAAGGCCTAATTTGACCTCATGAGAAGCATATATATATAAGTATCTTTGAACTCATTAGCACACACAACAAGCATCTTTGATTTGCAAGAAGAAAAGAAAGTGAAGGTCTAGGAGAAGGAATAATCTCAAGAAGAAACCAAAATTTAACTTTTGTGAATGTTTATGCTCACATGTACAAAAAATCTAAGGTTTCTACAATCTGTTGGGGGCTGAACGTGAAAATTTGGAAGATCCAAAATTCTACTGCAACAACTGATTAAGTATCTTCTATTTGTTAAATTACTGAACAAATTATTTACTGCATTCTACAACAAATATCGAAACTAATACACTGCAGTCTTCACCAAATAAATTAAATGCGGAAACAAGAAATTGAGCAAGAAAGAAATACACAACACATGATACTGTTGTTTTTGGACAAATGTCCTTGGAAAAACCCAATGCAGGAAAAACGGTGCAGCAATTGAGGGTTTTAATTATTACACAGTAGTAAACCTGAGTACAATTCGTTGGATGCCTCACTGGCTATCTGATACAGAGAGAAATTGGCAAAAAGATTAGTTAGAGAAATCTCACATTGTTATGGGAGATTTGATTCTAATCAAGGGCTTGCTGACTGGCCCCATGTTGCCTCTGGGTAGCTTCTGCGTCAACCCTATGCAGAGCTGTGTCACTTTGGCTGGGTTTTGCGTCAATCTCTCTGTTGACATCCTGCTAACTCAAAATTCGATCTTCAGGCCTTCCAGTCTCACACCTCGGCTTCCTGCATTGAATCTCGTCTCTCTTAGCTAGAATACGAACTCCCTCTGAAGCTCTGCGCTGCTTCTACATGGCACTATCTTGCCTCACTAAACTGCTCCCTACCTTCTCTGCCTTGCACTCCCTGGATCTAGAAAGCTTCCTCCGGTCTACTATCCCTGCCCCTCACTGCAAGAAATCTCCTCAATCGATTCTCTAGCAATTGTTGGGTTGCCTTCTATGACAAATTCGATCTCTTGATCTCTCTCCGACGTGTTTTCCAAATGCCCATCAAGCCTCCTCTTATAATCTTTTCGTTGAGAACCAAAGACCCAGATTAGATTCTAATCAATGGCTTAGATCATTTTGGCTTGATCCTTGTCTTCTTCTAGAATTTTCACCCCAAGTTTGATTAATAATCTTTAATTATTTTAATTTCCTAAGTTTCAACTTAGGCACCCATTAAAAATAATTAATTATTTTAATAAAACTGTCTCCGGGTGGAATTTCCTAAAACGATTGCTGGGTATTGTGGGATACATGTGTCCTAGTCTCCCTGCAAATTTTGAGGCTTAGAGCACATTTTATGCTACCAAAAATCAACACCAAAGTTGTAGGTTTGAATTTTAGACCTGGGTTAAAGGGCCAAAACTGTGATTTGAAGCAAACTGGAGGAGGTTTGACTCTCGTTGACTTTGATGACTTGACTTGCTTAAGGAAGGAATCCTTGGAGAGTTGACTTGGTGCTTGAAGGAGGTCTTGACTTTGGTTTTTGGGTCTTGGATTTCTCATTTAATCTGATTCTATAAGAAGAGAAGAGATTCTTTCTGGGTTTTCCCTTTGGAAGGGTTTTTTCGTGACTTTGAGCCTATATTTTGTGTCCATTATCTTTTATGAACTTCATGGTTTATGTTCTTGATGATTGTATGATGAAGAGAATTTAATAAAGAACAATAAGAAGCTAATATAAGTTCCCAAGAAATTGTTAAAGATAAAGAGAATTGTTTAAATAACTGGCCTACTTGATTCTCCAACATGGTATCAGAGCTAAGGTGAAGAGAAGGCAGCTATGCATACCCTTGGTAAAGTAATCATAAAGTCTAGAGGTAGACTTAACTGGTAAGGGAGGACGTGTTGAATTCTTGAATACCTTGGTTATAGACTTCGAGGAGGGTAGGGCATAGAGGTGAGTGGTGAAGTCTAACTTGGATGGCTTAGCTAGATGTTGTCAAGGAAAACCACAAGTCAAGTTTAAATGGGCGAATTTTTGGTTAAACTTTGACTCAGCGAAAGATTCAAAGAGTTATATCAACAATGGTGGCTTTCAACCCAATGGTTTTTGTTGCTAGTGGATTACATGTAGTGAAGTTTTTAAAAGGCTCAATTGTACTACATTTTAATGTGCCTAGAGGTGAATAGTGAAGGCTCACTTGGTTGGCTTGCTCAAGTTTGGGCAAGGGTATAATAGACATATTGGTTGGATTTTCAAGTTTGGGTTTTCTAGGATAAACCATATGTGATTTAAGTATGCATGTTTCTATGTTAATGTTGTTAATTATTTTCCCTCACATTTTAAATTATTATAGAAAGGCACAACAACTTGAGGTTGGGTGAAATCCTACTTTAACATTTGTCATCCTTGTATTATAAAGAACTCCATGGGGTTCCCTTATTGACTTAAATCTAAGGTTCCTTTTGTGGGCCTCCGTCACCTATTCATTATGAAAGGAAAATAGAACTTTTGTCATTACTTACTATTGATGTACTCATATTTATATCTTTATAATTGTCTCGGATAAGTCTTATAGGGTGTAAAGCCTAGGGCTTGTGATGTAAATTGTAGAGGAGACAAGAAGATAGATCCTAGTGCTTTGTGAAGAGACATGAAGATAGTTATTAGTGCTTGAATATCTTCTTAGAGTGCTTTCTTGTGCAATCCAAGAGGAAGCTAGGGATTGTGTTTGTCCTAGAGAGGAACATGATTTTTAGAGGAGTTAAGGACTTTAATGCATGCTTGGCTCATTATCATTACTCCTTTGTATTATTGTTGAGTAGCCTTGGCTCTTGTTTTAATGTGAGAGAGGTAGCACTACGGTTTGTGATACAAAACTAGAGAAGACATGATAAAAGAAGACTAGAAACTCGGTATGACTAGTATGATAAGGGATTATTTTACTTGTGTGACATGGAGGAAGAATGCATGGAAAATTCTTCGAGGAGTAGAGGAGTCTTAAATCTTGGTGTAATGCTTAGCTTGAAGAGAAATTGGAGCTTATGTGGGTGTATTCTTGGTATTCCATTGTAACATTGTCAAGAGATCTTGGTACTTGTGTGATGCATGATAAGAAAGCCTAGGGTTTGTATGATCCAAACACTGGAATTGACAAGAAGCTCAGAAGGCTAGCACTAAAGTTTATCTTGGCGGCTGTTTACTTGTATGATGTAAGAAGCCCTCAGGTTTGCATGGAGTAAGCCCTAGAGTAAAACATGAGTACTAGAGGATTGAAGAAGATTGAGAGCTTGTGTGATGCAAGCTTGGTGAATCTCCTAAAAGATTTGTGAGATGCGAGTCAACGATCAAGGGTGGAGTTGTTGGGGGTGTTGATACTAGCATGTTGCTTAGCCTTTGGAGTGGCTAAGAGTACCTTCTTATGATGCCTTCTTGAGCTCTTATTGTTAGATAGGGTTTGATGTTAATGATGGATATCCTAGCTAAGTTTTGGATGCAAGTAGTGTACTAGCTTGTGCTAAGCAAGTAGGGTATGTTGTACCAGCTAGTGATGAGTTAATGATATTTACTTGTTTCTTCATTATGTTGTAATATGAAGTGTAACTTTATTGTCCAAATATTGTGCATTGCAGATATGAAAACCAAACCTATGTTTCTCATGTTAATGAATAGTTTCTAAGGTTATTTAGTACATTGATTTATCCTGACCAGTTAGAAAAATTGCTAAGTGAGGTTGACCATAGTAGGGAATTCATTAACATGTAAACATGACTTACCAAGGACATTTGAACCATGACGCAATAAAAGCAAGGATCAATAAAGGTTATGGATGCAACATTTATCATGTAGACCTCTACAAAGAAGACACTGAGGCAGTAGAAATAGAAGTTGGATTATGGATGCAATGTTTATCATGAAGTCCACTAGAGATAAAACCCTGAGAAAATGAAAATAGACATTGGTTTTCTTTTTTTTTGTCAACAACAAGTTGTGAGAAGCAACAATTCTGCCTATCTTACTTCATTATTCCCTTACCATATCTAACCAAACAAGAAGCAACTAAAGGGGCAGATTTAGGACTGTAATAATCTGTTGTTATAAAGTATTTTCTCAATCTAATTTATGAAGTGGATCGAGCCCTTGGGCTATGAATCTTTTGCCCTTGAAGTGCACTTTTTCAATGTTTGTTTTCTTGGGTTAACAGGTGGTTTTGGTTGTAGAAGTGAAATATATTCTGTTATAATAAATATTTCATATTCCACCATAAAACTGAAATTTCATATGAAACAGAGCTAAGGAACCTCAAGTATTGAGGTGAAATTTTTATATTGGCCTTAAGCATAACTTTGAAATTTCCATAACCTTAATTTTTATCTTATTAAAGGGCCTCTAAATTTCTATTTCATCTTATTAATATTGGATGTTTAAAAATCACATGTGAAAAATGGATGTATGTATTCCTGAAAGGAGGATGTATACTTATAAAATAATAAACACTCAACGAAGAAGGAAGGAATATCATTATGACCAAAAAAACTTAATGTAATAAAATGTAATATCTTATGTTTATCTTTAAAATTTAAAGAGGTCAAATTAAATAAACAAATTTATCATCAACTTTGAAATTGAATGGAATTAACCTAAAACATCAAAACAATATTTTAATTTGTTAAATTCAAATGTTAATAATAAAAATATTATATATTCAAAACATAATCAGAATTTTAAAAAGATTCAACCTTTCATTACACATTTGTGTCTTTTCACTGAAATTTAACAATACAATATTTGGAAGATTAATGATTTTTTTTTTGTTTGAAATGTGTTTTTGAATATATAAATGGATTTAAAAGCCTTTTTGCCTATTAGTTAAATTAGGCCACTTGCGAAAGAGTTCGCGCACAGGGCATCTGAGAGCCTGCGGTCCAGAGTGCACTTGCGAGCTGCTCCACCGTCATGTCCCCAAGAGGGGGCCTTGAGGCCACTCCTCCTCTTCCTCCCGAGCTGAGGGCATTTAGGAAGCTTGTAGCAGCATGCAACAAATGCCCAGCAAGCAAACATCAATAGAAGTTTGTCAAAAGGTTGGAAACCATTCCCACAGTTTCCCTGTCGACCGAAGAACCCTGTAGATTGGCTCTAAATCTAGCAGAACGAGGGCTTATAAGGCAGTTCATCTGGCTCTGGCCCTCTCCCAAAGCTGTTGATGCCTGGGTGCAAAGGAACTAGAGAACTCTGGTCAAAGAAGGAATCATAAGTTACTTAATTGGTAAGGGTTTCTTCATTTTTGTCTTTGATTCAGTAGAGGACAGGAATCTTATCTTTATAAATGGCCCGTATTTCATGGGCCCTCACAGTCTGTACTTGAACCAATGGACCCCAGACTTCGATCAATCTCAGGATGTTCCCTCAGCTATTCCCGTTTGGGTACACCTGCCTCACTTAACTCTACACTGCTAGAACCCCAAATCCCTAGAAACCATAGGCAATAAGCTCGGAAAATATATAGATCATGCAGAAAGGAGGGACAAGTACTCCTACGCAAGAATCTGTGTAGAAATCGACCTGGAGGAAGGCCTCCCTGAAGCTATAAAGCTCACACTGGCTGATTGGTCCTACATTCAAGTGTTAGACTACCAGCAACTCCCGATTAAATGTCGACATTGCCATGGCTATGGGCACTTCGCCAGGCATTACAAAAAAGAAAGCAGAGGAGGAGGCCGAGAACTCAAAGGGAGAACGATGGACTCAGGTCCAGAAATCAGCTCCAACTAAACAGAATAACATAACCAAAGCGAAAGGAGCGCCCTCAGGGAGCAAAGCACCTCCCATGGTACAGCTACAAGGGGAGGGGAGCTCAGCCCCTCCAAGAGCAGAGACACTCAGCAACCCCTTTGAAATACTCAGCACCCAAAAGAACCCCTAGCTCCAGTAGCCAAAGAGGCCGAACAGCAGCCCATTACTATGGTAGAAGATAAAATCTTGGAAGAAACAACCCCTCTACAAGCCAGATCACCAAGAGGAGCCTCTAGCCCGCCATCGTATGCAGAGATGACAAGGAAGAAGTCTACAAAGATCTCTGAATCCTAGGAAGATGAGACATTCGAGAGGCCTTCGAAAAGAGTTGGGAGGAAATCTCACAGAGAGGCAAGGGAAGAAGAGGCTGAGAGACAAAAAATGCAAGGTAGTCAACCCATGATTGAGATGTCCATCAGCAAAAATACCAGAGCCAGGCCTCCCAAGGGAGGGTCTGCACCCCCCCTGCTAGTAAATAATGCAATTAGTCTCTTGGAATTGCAGAGGCTTGGGGAATCCCTTAAAAGCTCAAGCTGTGAAGAACCTTTTGAAATCAGAATCCCCCGAGATCCTCATGCTCCAAGAGACTAAAATAGAAGGGGCTGCCCTTATCGATCTTAACAAAGTGAAATGGAAAACAAAATCTAGAAAAGCAGTAAGTGCAAGGGGTACATGTGGTGGGCTTGCCACTCTCTGGGAGGAAGAAAAATTTCATCTCGAGAGCTCCTTCGAAACGCAACATTGGATCTATACCAAACTCTGACACCTTGCAAGTAAGATCACCTTCGCCCTCTTTAATATTATGTCTCAGTCCTCTATGCAAAAAATTAAGACTGTTGGCAAACCCTGTTCGATTTTCTAGATGCTTACTCCCCCAAGAATATAATTCTAGCTGGAGACTACAATCTAGACTTTGAGCCAAAGGAAAAAAGAGGAGGTATCATTAGTAGGGATCATCTCCTTCCCTTCGTGGAAGACTTGATTGAACAATGGGACTTATTGGATTTAAGACAAAAAAGGAGCTCTACACTTGGTCAAACAATACAGCTCAGGCGAAGCATATTTCAGCCTGTTTGGACAGATTTTTACTTCAAAGCACCTTCCTCTCCGAAAATAAGATTATCTCCACTAAAATTATGCCAAAGTTGACATCAGATCATAAACCCATTCTACTGTTGTTTGAAGAAGAGGAAAAATTGGGGGCCATCCCCTTCCAATTCAACCCCCTCTGGATAGACAGGGAAGGGTTTATGGATACAGTCTCGAAGGCTTGGTCCATCCCTGTCCTTGGATCGACCAACTATGTGTGGGAACAGAAACTAAAGGCCACCAAAACAGCCTTGAAAGAATGGATAAAAAAGCCTTCAGACTACCCCACTAGTCTTAGAAAATAGACCACTAAGCAGTTGCTCGATTTGCAATTAGACATGGAGCTACAAGACATTACCTCTTTAGAAATTCAGAATGAGCAAGAAGCCCAACTCATCACTCTCCGATCATTCAAATTAGAGGAAGAGTCCTTAAGGCTCAAATCTCGCAATCTCTAGCTTGTGTCTGGAGACAAAAAAATTTCCTTCTTCCATAAGCAAATTCGAGCTCGTCTTTCTAGAAACCACATTGCTGAAATTACCTCCCCCGATGGGACTGTCCACAAAGATACACTCTGTTAAAAGAGGCTACAACCTCACTTCCAGCAATTGTACAAAGAAGAAGGTTTGGATGTTGAGGAGGAATTTTCAGACTTCCTCAATCACGTTCCAAGAATGGTAAACAAGGAGGATAACTCAAGCCTCCTGAAGCCCTTCACTGAAGATGAAATCAGCAATGTCATCTGGATGATAGAACCATAGAAAGCTCCAAAATCCGATGGGTTCTCCATTCATTTCTACAAAATTTGTTGGGACATCATCAAGGCTGATCTGTTTCAAATGATCAAAGGTTTCCTCCAAAAAGCCAAAGTGGGAGGAAGCACAAATTCCACTTTCCTTGCTCTAATCCCAAAAGAAGCGAACCCGGTGTATTTTGATCGTTTCAAGTCAATTTTGGTATGCAATGTGTCCTAAAAAATTCTCTCCAAACTCCTCGCACAAAAAATTAAGCCTCTACTGGAAAAACTCATCTCTCCCGACCAAGGTGGGTTTGTTAAAGGCAGGCATATCCTGGATAACATGATCTTAAAGGCAGGCATATCCTAGATAACGTGATCCTTATGTAGGAAACCATTCATTCCAGCCACCAACGCCAAGAGCAAGGGATTCTCATCAAGCTAGACATGGCGAACGCCTTTGATCGAGTAAGGCGCTCCTTTCTCCTCCAAGTTCTTTCCGTTTTTGGCTTCAACTCTGATTTTATAAGATTGATTAAAAAATGTATAAGAGAGTCGTGGATCACCCCTTTAGTAAATGGCAGGCCGACCAACTGTTTCAAAGCATCGAGGGGCATAAGGCAAGGATGCCCTCTGTCCCCCTTCCCATACATTTTGATGGCAGATTCTCTAAGTCGAAAGCTGACAATAGACAAGTTAAATGGGACACTTCTAGGCATCAGGGTGATGAGAGGAACAAAGCCAATCAACCACGCCCTGTTCGTCGATGACTCTCTACTCCTGGGAGGTGCTTCCCTTAAAATTGCAAGGGATTTTAACAATGTTATACAAAGCTTTTGCAGAGTTTCTGGAGCTCTTGTCAATAGGAGGAAAAGTGCAACTATGGCTTGGAGGTGTAACAACCCCGAAATAAAAACATGTAATTAATTACATTAATCATGCGATCTATAACCAACACGCAATTTAGCAACTAATTAACCACTCAAATTACAAAAATATGAGTAGCAATAACTTACTTGTGGCGATGATGTTTCTCACTTGTGATTTTAGGGTTGAACGCTAGTTGAATTTTTCTAACTGCAACAAAGCTTTGGGGATGACTCTCCACCCAACCGTAGGCTCAGTTGCACGAAATCTTGCTACAATTGGCCACCTCCGAGCCCTCAATCAATGTACTACTGCCAGGGAATCCTTTGTCTCACAACACTATTCTCCCAAGAGAATGGATGATGGAATCATGGAATGATGGAATGCCTCTCATCTTCCTCACTATCTATTAAATAGAGTAAACATTGGAAGGGGAATCACATGCACACACTCCATGTGTCAACATGCAACTTTATTGCTTTCTTGTTTTATTCTTTTTTTTTTACTTTTTGATAGCTTTACTGATTTTTACTGCTTTCTTGTTTTATTTCTATTATATAATTATTTAGAGCTTTAGTGTTGTTATTTTTTTATTATACTTATTATTTATTTACTATTACTATTTTTTACTTATTGTTTATTATTTATTTTCTTGTATTTTAATGTTATATTATATTATTTATTATTATTTATTATTTATTATCATTATTATTTATTATTTATTATTATTATTATTATTATTATTATTATTAAGGGACATTACACGAGGCAGATCCCTTGGCTTCACGGGCTTCACCTCCTGGGATAAATTTCAAGTACTTAGGTCTGCCCTTAACTCTAGGAACTAGCAAGGCCCCCTATTGGTTGGAAATTATCAGCAAAATTAAGGAAAAAATGACTGCTTGGGGCGGTCACTAGCTTACCATAGCCAAGAAGCTTATCCTTGTAAAATATGTTCTCTCCTCCCTTCCAATTTATCAAGCTTCGTTTCTTTTGGCTCTAAAAATGATCACCGAGCAGCTTTCTAAGCTGATTCGAAATTTCCTGTGGCAAGGACGAAAGGGGAATCAAAAAAATTCATTTGGTAAGATGGGACATTGTGAAAAGGCCATTACCATAAGGTGGTCTTCAGGTAAGAGACCCCGGGTTGGCCAATCTGTCTTTGGGAGGAAAGATTCTATGGAAAATCTTCTCAAATCACAGACATCCTGTAAGCCAAGTACTCATTAAAAAGTATTTGCGCGGGCTCTCAATGAACAATATGGATGAAAAAGCTTCATGTAAAGGAACCACTCTATAGAAGCTCTGTAGCCGAGGCTGAGAGTTTTTTTAAAGAGCAGCTATACAAAATCCCTATAAACAGGAAAAGAATCTGGTTGTAGGAAGATAAGATCATGGGCCTCCAACCCCTCAAATTCGCCCCTGAATTCGCAAATTTGCGTGACTGGCTCATTCAACATGGCATCCACAAGCTGGCAGATATTTCTTCATGGGACTCTGGTGGGAATTGGCTCACCTGGGCTATCCCTCGCCCCCCAGATGGGTTACAACCTCAACATCGCTTCTTCCTTGCTGCGATCTCAGGAATGGCTCCTGTACACCTGCGCTCAAGAGACAATTGGGCTGGGGGAAGACCAATGCTTACACAACATCGCAGGGTTTCGCAGTTCTTCGAGCCCAACACCCATAGATCCACTCTTCTTCAATGTGGCAACACGTGTGGGACCCCTTTGGTCTCCCAAAGATCAATTTCTTCTACTGGGTTCTCATGCATAAAAGGGTTCTAGCAGGAGACAACTTAGCAAAATGTGGCATTATCGGGCCCCACAGATGCCCTCTCTAATGCTCGGCTCAGGAAACGCTTGATCATCTATTTACTGACTGCCCCTTCACTCAAGAAGTATGGACGCAAGTTATGCACGGACTCAATGCTCAAACGTCATCGCAGCTCACTGTAGTTAATTTATTCACCTCCTTCAATGTGTGATCCCCTCGTGCGTTGAAGAGCAAATCCACATGGGCCAAAATCTAGTATGCTATACCAAAATTCATTTGCTGGGAAGTGTGGTTAGCAAGGAATGAAACCACTTTCAAAAACAATCTGCGCTCTCCCACTATAGTGGCTACAAAGCCAAATCATTGTTGTTGGACACTATGGAGAATCGACCTCATAAGACAGACAACGCACTCCTCCCTGAAGAGATCAGTTGGCTTGGTGTGCCTCTGAAGCAAGCCAGCGACAAAAAGTACCCCTCTCAGCCTTGCTCCAACCCAGAATGGCAGCTTCGAACCCCTGAACTGGATTTTCAAAAGTGGTGGAAGAATCAGGGCAAAGTTACAAGTTTCTTCGATAGTGTATCCAAAGGAAACCCAAGGATATTAGGAGCAGGGGGTGTAATCTACTCCCCGGGCAGTCACAGCAAACACAGCTTCAGTTGGGGCCTAGGGAAGAGCACTAACAATGAGGCAGAAATCTTAGGACTGATCAAAGCTTGCTAGCTTGCTCAGGGGAACGGAGAAAAAAACATTCAAGTCTTCAGGGACTCGGAAATCCTGATGAAAATATTAAACACAGATCTCATCTCAGCAATGCGACGCTCAACAAAACCCTACAGAGATTGTGAAAAGTGTTGCAGAATTTCACCACCAGTTCCTTCTATCACATCCTCCGAAATCTAAATAAGGAAGCGGACGTAAGGGCAAATATGGGTTACCTCTTAGTCCAAGGAGAACTCTCAAAGAATGACAAAGCACCTATTTGGTACCCTATTCCATAAGATAGAAGTTTCCCAGCTATGCAAGAACAAGACAATGACCCATCGAGTTTTTTGGAAAAAGAACTATGTAATAGGGGTTGATTACGCTCCGGCCCAACCTTTTATCATTAAATAAAATTAACCGTTTCTGTTAATATATATATATGGATTTAATATTATAAAAATCACCTCTGAAAACCCCTAGGCTTATTAAAAATATGATTAATTTCTAATTTTTAATAATAAAAAAATTAATTAAAAAGTTAACAATAAATGTTATTACTGTCCCCACATATACCTATACAATTTTTCCCCTAATATATTTCTAGAAAATTATATTTATAAAGAAATATATAAATAATTTATTTAGAAAAATTATATTAAATAGAAAAATATGGAAATAGTATATCTTATTTAAAATTTCTAAATCTCTTAAACACACATACAATATGAGAAATACAAATTCAATTTTATCTTTATATTATATATATATATATATATCAATTTGTAATATATTTTACATACATTAATAAATTGAATAAATAAAAATTATATTTAAAAATTATATCAACTTTAAATTAATAAAAACCACATCGTATGCATATATAAATTATTTAAGATATATAAAAATAAATAAAAGTAATTCTAGCATTAATATGTTGAAAATTGAATATGACAAACTAAAGAATAGGTCAGTTACAACTACCTCTCATGGAAATGGTCATACGTGAATGACTTACTTAACGCAGTTGAATCCCAAAATGATATCTAATATAAAGAATACGTCTTAAGGCAGTTATGGTGTTTCTCACTACACATTATAAGCAGCAGCAAAACTTGCCAAAACAATAGAGTGTTTCTATCATGTAAAGAGAAAGGAAAGAGCAGCCGCATTTACAGTATGTATAATGAAAATATTCGGTAAATTTTGACATCGTTAATATTCCTACGGCTTTCGAAAGTCTTAGCGGAGAGGGAAAATTCATGTAAAGAGAGGGAAAATTTACATCAACACAAAACTAGGGCAGAGGAAAGAAAGTGAATTCGGTAAATTAATTTCGTGTAAACAAAACTACACAACCCTGGGAGGAGGAAAGAGGAGGAAAGAAAGGACGAGAGCATCTCAGGACACATTAAAGGCAGGTGGAGGACGAGAGCATCTCAGGACACATTAAAGGCAGGTGGAGGGTTTTGTCGGAAGGACTTAAAACACTCAAGATTATCTAGATTTACAGTGGGCCAAACAGGCTGATGTAACGCAAGTGAAAAATTAATATTATTTGGTTTTATGTAATGGTTATGTATTGCTATGGTATGTTTTATAAGGTATTTTTAGAGAATTAAGTAAATAAGAGAAGGTAGATGACCTAAAGTTATCTTCAATAAAAGAATGAGTGAGAAAAACAAAAAATAAAAAATTCATGGATGAGACAAAAAAACAAATGGATACAAAAATAGAATATTTACCTCAATGTTTGTAGCCACAAACAGCAAGGATTTAAAGAGTTATGTTATGGAGAAGTTTCGTAAGCATATATGGGGAAAAGAGTTGGGTAAAAATAAGAAGTACTATGTTCAAAATTCAACCATGTGATCTCCAACAAAAATAGTACATTGGCGTTAGTATTTCATGGAGACCAAAGATTTAAGGTGCCAAACAAGTAGGTGGAAAGGACCTAAAGAAACTTGGGAAGACCGGGTGTGTACTTTTTGCACCTCTAGGGCAGTGGAATCGGGAAAACATTTCATTTTGGAATGTGATGCTTTAAGAGACATTAGGTACAGTTACAGCTATGTTAATATCGGTTTTTTGGCAGTGTCTTTTCAGCGAGGAGACTGTTGGAAGGTTGGGTCAGCCATCATTAATTTGAATAATAAAAAAATTGAATTAAAAAAAAAAACGCAGAAAAGCTAGTGATCCTATAAACCATATCTAACCTCGTAGACATTAAAATTCCATTTCATTTCATATAGTAGAGATTTGGTTTCTCTGAAAACTAAACAAACAGCACTATAAGACTGTATGGTAAAAGCATGCGAAACTACTTTCTACTGGAAAGTTATGAGTATTGAACACGTGCCCAACTCAAACACCGAACTCGTTAGGACGAAAGAAAGAATACGTAGCAGGAGAGCGGGTCCAAACCGCTTACGCGTGCCTGCTAGCCTGCTAAGTAGCTACTGGACAGGACGACCCCAAGGTTACCTACATTCTTACCATTTTATTGGAGCACTGTACTCCAGATTTCGTTTATGCAAGGTCCTGACAGAAAGCTCTACAGGTGAATGACCCTTCTACAATTATCTAGCGACTCCAATTATCTATATATTAGAAGAATGGCACGGTCTACCCAGCAGCAAATTTGTCTGAATAACAGAAAATCGTTTATTTAGCTAATTTTTAAAAAAAATCTGATTCTAAATAGTGATTGTATTTTGTTGGTAGGTGGATTCAACACTACCAAAAATGTCCACACATCTAAAATATTGAAACTTACTGCCCCAAATTTTCCAAAATTTTTGCCAAATTTTATTAAAATCTTGACCGAATTTTCATTATTTTCGCTACAAATTTGAAACCTCGTGACTAGGCGTTAGAAGAATTGGGGGGAGATGCGAGTTCAATCATTCGACAGGTTTAATCAGTGAAATCATCAAATGCTTAACACGGATTTATCAGTCCTAGCTGCAAAATGCTTTAAACTGTGAGGGCGTGAGATCAAAGTCTCAAACTGATAGAAAGAGATTGTCATCCAGATTTCGTTTGTTCTAACTCCAAATTTCGTTTATCCGGAGTCCTAACAGAAAGCTCTACAGGCAGATGACCCCTCCATGGTGACCTTGCAACTCCCTCTTAATGTTAGAAGAATTCCAGGAGAGATGCGAGTTCAATCATTTGGCAGGTTTAATCAGTGAAATCATCAAATGCTTAATACGGTTTAATCAGTCCTAGCTGCAAATGCTTTCAGCCAGGCCTGGAATTTGACATTTAATCAGTGAAATCATCAAATGCTTAACACGGTTTAATCAATCCTAGCTGGAAATGCTTTCAGCCAGGCCTGGAATTGGAATTCGTTCCACAGAACATTTTAAATTTATTTGATAAAAAATTGGCCTGGAATTGGAATTCGTTCCACGGAACATTTTAAATCTATTTGATAAAAAATTTAAAAGGTCTTTAGGAAGGGTGAAAGGAAATTTAAGTAGTAAATTTGGCACGCAAACATTTAAAATAACCATCCTAAATCGTAATGGTTGGTTGTGACCAAAAAAATATAATTAGTTAACTTGCCAGCCAAACTATGTCCCTGCTTCATAGAGTTTAAATGTACAACTCTACAATATCATTAATATAATTTAATTGATTATGCGTCCCATCTTCATATTATCGTTTTTCCAAGGTAGGAGGAGGACACAATAAACAACACACAGAGTGAAGAAAAGGAAAGTATTTGAGTGGTTGAGAAATCAAAAATCAATTCAAAAACTTTTTGTTGAAAGGAGGGGGCCTGCAGCCAATTGAGTTGACTGCCATTGGTTCGCCATGAACCGAGCAAGTAAAAGCTACTTATTTACCTCGCATAGAAAATAGTTTTGACAATTGTTTTCGAGGGGCTTTTTCTTAATGAACTTGGCATCAGCCTTGAGTTGGATCCTCATTACAAGTAAAGGAGGGTTAAACTTTAAAAGAAGCAGGATCTCACATGTGTTGATGGCTCATTGATTATAAACTATATGTCTAATAAAAAACCAAGTCTTCTCTCCTAAACTTAGTCAAACATTGTTTTTTTGTTACAATAAAGATTCATCTTGTGAGGATAGTCTATTATCTTCCTTTTAACTTCTGTTCTCAAGCTTTGTCCACAAATTGTCACAAAGAAACCTCTCTGATATTAATAACAAAGTTCTTCGGCTTATAAATTTGGATTTTTCATAGGACTTCGAAATTTTTAAAATAAAAAAGTCTTAGTGCAGAATGAACATTTTTCGCTCAATCACCAAGAAGTTAGGTTAAATAAGTAAAATTATTTTCTAGAACTGACATGTAACAAAGGAAAAAAAATTGGCACTCAGGAGTATGCTTAAAATTTGAAATGACAGCATCACACAAAAATAAATTTGAAATTGTGGCGGCGCTAGAGTCAAGATTATAGAAAAAGATTGTTATCATAATAAATAATGTATTTACAGCACACCGTAGTAAAAGCTTACACATATCTTTATTCATTCATTAATATCTTCTTATAATTTCATTAGTAATTTATAACAAATATAAGTACAACATACTGTAATAAAAGTTCACACATATCATTATTCATTCATTTATTTCTTATCATAATTTCATGACTACTTTATCAGATAAGAAACTGAGTTAAAATGTTTAACGGGGACCTTGTATTGTTCGAAGCGGAAAATACAACGTTTAGTTACAGAATTTGTACCTGTTCACGGTTGCGCGCAGACCAGTGCAAAATAAATAACAGCTCGTTCTTCCATAGCCTCCTAGGGTTTGCTAGATCATCATTTGGTAGATTCCACTCGGCAACTACCTGTGATAAAATTTGACATCAGGAATTCAAAAACTGAAAGTTGAATTTAAGGTACGAATCAAGAAGATGAGAAAAATTACGATCAGAGAAAGCTCAATACACACCGTCAGATATATCTCCATAACGTTTGCTCACGGAACGCCGCTCCATGCTTGCTCGCTCATGGCTGTAGGCATTCATATATTTTCAATAGCCACGCTCCGCTGCTAGGGTTTCTTTCCTTTTCAGGGTTATTCCCTCATCATATCTAACCAATTGAGAAGCAACTAAAGGGGTAGATTTAGGGCCGTAATAAATCTGTTGTTATAGAGTATTTTCTCAGTCTGATACATGAATTGAGTCCTTGGGCTATGAATTTTCTGCCCTTGAAGTGTACTTTTCCGATGTATGTTTTTTTATCTTGGTTGACCAAAAAAAATATATTTTATAACTAATATTTCATATTTTATCATAAAAGTAAAATTTTACAGGAAACAGATATTAGAAACTTGATTTGAAAATTTAAAATTTTTTTAGACCTAGTTTTGAAATTTTCACAATATAACTTTTTTTATCTTTATATTTTTATTGAAAATCACATATGAAAAATAAATATTTGTATTTCTAAAAAGGAAATTGTATGCTTTAAAAAATAATAGCCATTCAACAAAAATTTGGAAAGAATACTATTATGACAAAAAAACATAATGTAATAAAATATATGATTTTGTTTATATTTGATAAATTAAATAAACAAATTTATCATGAATTTACAATGGAATGCAATTAATCTAAATCATCATAACAATGTTTACAATTGAATGCAATTAATCTAAATCATCATAACAATGTTTAAATTTGTTCAA
>APFE030503040.1:0-22285 GCA_000404065.3 Pinus taeda | reverse complement strand
TGAAAATATGTTCCATATCATGTGTTAATTAAACCTAACTTCACAAATATCAATAAGAGTTAAACATACAACTATCTTTGTTAAACTAGGGTTTGACCAGACAAAGACACACATACCAAGGAAATCAATTCTAAGACAATATAAGAGTCTTTATCGCACATTCCACCAAACCCTAATGAGCTAAGGTTCCAATGTAGAAACATAGAAAACCCAACATAATCAAAACTTCAAAGGTTCAAGGTTCTTAGACCTTATCATTCAACCCTAACAAGTTAGGATTTCCGATCATACGAAAATCCCAAACAAGACATCATCAATAAAACTTTCAACTAGGATTTCCTGATCATACCAAAATCCCAAAAAAGACTCTATCTTTGACTTGTCAACTTTCCTCCTCAGTCCCTTGGATATATTTCCTTTATGATGAGCAACATAAGAATTTGATGCTCCTTCAAGATTGGAAACCATTCAGATACTTAATTCTTCTTGACTACAGGTGGTCCATAATTCTTCAAAGGTGGGAGCTACCATCCAACTATTGAGACCTGCAATAAATGCACCCCAAGGGGGTGGAAATCCTAATAGGGCATTGATCACAAGTTATTTGTCTAGAAAAATCTCATCAATCACCAATATATCATCTCTGAGTCCATTTATATTTATAAATAAGGTTGCCACAATATCTTCTTTAGTCATCTTTGTAGTCCTCCAAACTTTTTACTTGACCAATGTTCTTGACAGTGAAGAACTTTGACAAGGCTTCATACATATCCTAGCATGATTGATGTTAGATATGAATGGGAAAATATTTTATTTTATCCCTTCTACTAGCAAAGTCAAAGCCACCAATCCTAAATCCCTAAATTTCACTTTGTCGGCATCACTGGCTTCTTCTATAGGCTCCTTTACATTTCCTTTTACCAAGTATAGAACCTTGTCCTTATCGTGGATTGGGTCAATATTCTTCTTCAAGGATCTAAAGTTAGATGCTCCTTCAAGCTTATTCTCACCCTTGATTGAGTTAGACATCTTCCTTGAATATAATAGACTCCTTCCATAAGATAGTATGTATGAATTGATCAAGTGCTTGAGACTACATTTTTCTTTCCTTTTTCACCAAAGCTCTCATACCATGTTAGAAAATCAGAAAGGAAGTAAATATTTTCTTGTTCTTGATAATTGCTTATGATGTTTATTATTATTACAATTCTTTATTTCTTATTTCTTTTGTTCATCAAGCAATTACCAAAAGAAGCATCACATAAAACAATAGACACAAGATGTCGGCACATGCTAGGGAAAAACCCCCCTCAAGGGTAAAATCCAGTTAAGAAAATTCTTCCTTTCAAAAGTATTCTTTGAGACTCTTCACACTAGACCAAGACAAGACCTTCCCTCCACACCAAGTCAGCCTCCCAGAATTTCGACCTCTTTCCAACAACTTTGACTAGGGAAATAGCTCATGGCAATTGGAAGCTTCTGGCAATAATGAAACTTAGGAGACTTCCTTCTCCCAATGCAGAACATGAAACATAGAGAGAGAGGTACCAAATTTTGATTTTTCCTTTCTCCTTAGACTTACCCGAACTCGTATTCACTTCGGCTTCATAGCAACTAACTTCACACCTCTTCCCAGCTACAATAGAACTTTGCTCTTCTGCCCAACAACAAGATATTTTTTCACTTCTTCCCGGCTATAAGAGAATTTTAACTTGATGAGAAAATGATGCTCCAAATGATTTTGATTTCCCACCTTTTATAGGATTATTTTTGGGTTAATAGGGTCCTTAGGCCAACTGGATATTATCTTAGGCCGACATGGTGTGGAGGTTACATAATTCACATTTGACTCAATACATAACCTTGTTACATGATTCAAAATCCCATGAAGGGTGTATTTAAATGTAAAATAAATCGATAGACTTATAATAAATCCTAAAAGTCTTTAATGGGGAATTTGATCTAAAACATGGTGACCCAAGCATGAAACCTATGCTTTAATAAGCCACAACAATAATAATACAAAATAGTTTTGTATTCTTTTGACAAGTACATTGCATAATGACTCAAGAACATTATTGAAGATTTAATATAGTTACATTTTCCAACACAACCTGCACTAGACAACACATGTTTCTTTCTCAAAAATTGCGTTGATAGCTAGAAATGAGTAAAAATAAAAGGTAAATTTCAATGTTTCTCTCTCTCTAGAAGCTTCAGAAGTGGTTTTAACCATTTTTTGTTGGATCATATCTCTAAATCCTTCTATTGAGTTCTTATCTCTTATCTCCTAGAACTTACCTCCCTCTAATGTGGATCTCAACCCTAGAATGGTAAATATAAAACCACCCTTATGCTGCTAATTTGTGTCTAGAGGTCCATAATCCATCGATGTTCTTTAGGTGTGATTGAAGGCTTACTATTGTGGAAAAGGAAGGACAAGATAGCTAGGAGAGGTTCACTAGGTCAAGGCCTATAAGGGTTGTAAGCTTTTCTTTCTTTTATTAATACAAAATTACATTGTTTCTCCTATACATTATATCTTTATTCCAAATATGTAAAACATTGACTCTTGACTTCTCGTTTAGAGTTGTTTGTATATGATATTTTGTATAATTTTGTTCTCTTTCTTGTTTTGAATGATTTAGATGATCCACTTTTAGAAATTGGAGTTGGAGTTAGAGCTAACAATTAGGGAGAAGGAGGAAGCTTGCATTGTTTTCCAAGTAGGTTTTCTTCCCATATTTCAAACATATCAAAGGAAAGAATTACATTCTTTTGTTTGTTGTTTCTAGGATAATCCACTAGGTCTAGGGAGATTTCTTCTATTTTCAAAAGGAATCTATCCACAAAACACACCTATTTGTTTACAACGATCTTTTGTGAATTTCTAAACAATTTTATAGCATAATTTCAAAACTAGATGTACTATTGTCCAATATCATCTTATTGAATTATTCATTGCCCCAATCTAAGATATGGTATGAGAGTTACACCTCTTTGAGGTGATCTTATACCCTAATTTTCCCTTATATTATTTTAGTCATAACTTGTTCATGTTGGTTCTATTTCATAATTGTAATATGTCATTGCAAATCTCTCTCCGAGATCTTTTATTTCAGCTACAAACACTTATAATACCATAAATGTAGGTATTTTTCATGGTATTTCTTTACCTCAAAAGTCATTTAGGGCCTACAAAATTCCCCGCAAGTAGATGGATAAAAAAAGATAACATAAATTCTAAAAATTTGCTAAATTTTCAGTTGTTTTACATCCCTAGACCAATCAAATCTACTTGCTCTACAATCATTTTTAGTCATACAAACCTTCTCTATGTTCCCTTGCTCTATTGGAAAATAAATCCATGTGTATACATAGTTTTAGTTCCCATTATACATAACTAAATTCACATGCCTTTCCCTAGACACGCGGAATACATGAAACCTCCCCCTTTGCATTTCACTCCCCACATAGACCCCACAATTCACATGGGACCTTCCACATGGAAGTCGTTGCTTGGATACAACTACATGCGGGGCCCATTTCCCACTTTTCTTCCATAATGCCCAACATGCACCTACACAGATTTGATGTTTGAGATCAATTCAATCCATTAGTTCTGGTCTATATATTCCCCAAACATGCACAAGGAATAAATGAGTTTGTGCACCCAATGAATCTAATGACTAAGATCACTCTAATCCAATAGCCGAAATCCATATCATGTGTAAAAATTTTCATGGTATAAGTCAACGTTTCTTACATGATGGGATCTGATGGTCATGAACAAATGAAATCAATAGTCTAAAAATGACATTAGGTGGAAAGTAGCATGGATGTATATGGTATGCAATCCCCCTAGTGGATCAGATGATTTCTTCATCAAATGATGTATATTTATATTGTGTGAAAACTTGGTACTTTTTTAATGGGGTGGAAGGCAATGGATCTAGCAGCTATTGTTACATGATATTGATGGTGGTGGTGCACACCATGCGATGAAATGTATAACATTTTAGCTCAGCCCATTCATATAATGGTGTCTAGTCATGCCATTTGTCTCCCACCTGGATTCCTCAAACTGATAAATTAGTTACAACATACCACTACCACCTTGCATTGCTAGATCACTGATAATGTCGTAATATAGAAATTTTAAACTTGTTTAATTTTTTTTATTTCCTTTCCATTAATAATATTTAATTTTGTTGAATTTAAGCTTGTGAAAAATTAACATCTCTGGTACTAAAATCTATCCACCAATATAAACTTTCCCAAGTCTATAATAATAATATCAATCCATATATTTACCATTATGGTGGATTTTATCCCAAACTTGGGACTCTGCTCATCCCCATTCCCAATGAATTTTTTCAAATAGTTTCCCAACAATTTGTGATTTTCTCCATAATGGAGTTCAACCCATATGGATTGAGTGTTGTAAACCTAAGTTATGATACCACTCTATAATTCCCCTAGTCACTTTCTAGTTCATTTTAGCCACCTTCTAGGGCATATCCATCCTCCTATGACCCTCTATAACCTGGCTTTCTCACAAATTTTCATTTAATTTACTTCCACTGACATATGTTATGCATAGCTATTACATTCTATAATATAATGATCTCACTACAAAGATGTAATTGAAAAATAATTTTGCTTACTCTAGAATTCAAACACAACACAAGAAAAATAAATAATTAATTACAACATTATTCAAATTAGTATTAATATTATCACTTATGTGATAACAACTTCCAACTAGCTACAAACGTCAGATGTTCCTCCAAGCCATAGACCACACGATACATTTTCTCTTAATAGTGTGTCACTTGCAATCTAGGGATTTGAATCCATGGGAAAACAACTTACCCAAAAATAGATACATGTCTAGTACCCAAAATAGACAGGTCAGGTTACCAAACCCTAATAGCCTCCAACCTATAGACTCAAATCTATAATTAGCTCCACACCCAAGTAGTGCACAATATTCTCTACACCTACAGTCCCTTAGTTTGTGAAACTACCTCTAGGGTGTCTATCTCAACCAATTAGGGATGTCTTAGAGCACTATGGCTCCAAGAGTTCTTGTTTCCCTCAAGGGTCTCTAGGTACCCTTCAAGCCCTCATACTGGAGAAACTATCCAACTTATCGTAGGGTCATTCCCTATTTTCCACCAAGTTTTCTAGTCCCTCTTTCTCCAGTTAGAATTCACCAAGATGTTCATCCATACTATCGACATCCTTAATTTTATGTGCATGTCCCTTTCTTGACACATTTCACCTTCAAAATCACTTGATGAAATTTTGTTAAAAGCATGTAAACCTTAATAATAATTAATTCATATGAATCCCCCTTTTAACATACATGTAGTTTTAGCCCCCATACTCTTTTAATTTATAATGCTCCCTCCCACCCTTTTGGATTAATCCAGGTTGAATGAGAGGTGTTATTTCTGACTAAACCAACTTTCATGGTATCATTATGAATATGGGATTAGAAAAAAAATTCTTCCTTAGTATTCAGCACTTACTCTGGATAATACCTTCATATCCATCTCCTCAAGATCTTTTCAAAAATATAAATTTTACCTCAATCCAACTTCTGGATTGGAAGTTATTCCCATTTGAATTTGACCCCTTTAATCCCTGCCATCAAATATTGCCACGTGGTAACCCGAGTGGTCTATCTGGCTCTTGCATGTAGCTCACAATGCAACATGGTTCCCATTATGGCATCACACCATAGTGCCACTGTGCCAACACATTTTACTTCTAAAGGAGCTTTGCTTCAAAAAATATGTAGCATGATAGGAAAAATTACGTTAAGCAATGGGGGAACCCTTATCTTGCTTTCCCGTCATTCCATGCCCATATCCTGATTATGTCATGCATGAATTCAACACTAAACAAAAGGCACTAAAAAGAATCTCCCCATCTCTTGGCATCAATTTTTTATGTCATGAGTTCTTTCCCGGGATGATGTGGCATGAACCATGGTTCCACTTGACATCCACATCATCTTGCTCCACGTCACCTATCCCTTCTATGATGTATGTCACCTTGCCACATGGAATCCTCATATGGTCCCATGTGTCACTGAAGATCCTACCAGTTGGACATCCAAAAGGCCATTTTTTTGATACCTCATGTCACTATCAACATTCCATGTCAGCAACCTTACAACATCACATGTCAATGTCTAGGAATCCCACGTGACATCCACATAACCTTTCTCGGTCTTCATGGAATATACCACCTCACCCTAGATTATGGGTCCCACAAAATATTGGTCCTTCATGCATACACAATTTTCACGTTTTAAATTTTATTTTGATTTAATGATGTTATTCCATGTGATTCATCACTTCTCATATTCTTCCTCTAGAACAAACATATCTTTGTCTACCGGGATAGAATTATCTCCATCTTGCAACCTCTATCATCAACTTCCATCACATAGTATTTATCACAAGAGGCACACACACGATGTGAATTATCAAGTAACGAATATTGTATCCATCTCATGACTTTTTTTTATTGTCCCCCATCTCCATAAAGTGCATACAAAACTTGACAAGGACCACAGAGTAATAATTACCGCTAAATAAAGCCATTAAGTGGAAGATTAATAAGCAGATAGTGGTAAACCTTGCAAGTTAAGGGAATTCATTTTCTCTTTGTAAATTTTTGAGTTTTATCACAAATTTGATAAGGCTTACAAGGTTTCAAATATGATATTGGCTCTATAATACGTCAAACTTAGAAATTATTGAGGATTTCACGGATCCTGCTAGAGCTTTCGTTAGAGCCTAACATTTCTCATAATGCTAACTTCTACATCAATAAATCCCTCATGCTAACACCATAATTCTCATCACATATTGATACGTAAAATAATTGGCAAAGCTATGAGCATGCCCACCAACAAGCACAAAAAACTAGTTATGTCATAGCCAACAATGCTCTATAAATTCTCTTATAGTAGCACCATATTAAACTACAAAATGAATCCCACATAGAATACTAAATCTACTGATATATTTTACATTCTATCAACCTCAGGCTTTTACCAATAAAATTGTAAGAGAAAATATCCATGATTTATATAGCATATCCAACAGTGAAAATCACACACATAATGACAATCATCTAAACATGTCACCAGTTAGCATGAGAATGCAAATATCTCTACAACTTAGCTACATATAAGCAAATGCAAGCCCCGTCAACCTTCAAAACCATAAGAAAATTCATATGAACATTCCATTATAGGCAACTATGATATCATAGTCCTCCATCTACAATGTTGATACATTCAATTTCATAACACACAACACATCATTCATCATTCACTATGTAACATATATGTAATGAACATACTTATCTATTCAACTTGTATGACTCACAATTGAGGAAGGGACTTCAACTCTCCACCTAACCATAGGCCAACTACATTGCAAATATTTCTTATAGAGGTCCACCCATGATCCAAATAGAGTCTAATTTTGACTATTGAAGGGAAGTTCACTCCAGTCTAGTTAACCAAATCACATGGGAATCTAGAGTAGAAAACCTCTCCACCTAAACACAAGGAATCAAAAGAACACAATGGCAACAATCAATCAAACACTTCAAGGAATACAAAGAACCCTGTGCTCCACCTAATCAACACTTTAGGGAATTCAACACACACATTACTCCACCCAAAACTTACTATAGGAGCCTAGAGCCCATAGTGTCTCCACCTGATTCACATTACAAGAATCTAGATCACATAATTCCTCCACCTGTAATATAGTAGGAATACAAAGAAAACTATGGCTCCACCTGGTATGATTCATAGGAATCTAGACAGCTTGGTTTGTACCTAATGAACAACAAAAGATTCCAGATCCCACAGGGTCTCCACTTGATTCACATTATAGGAATCCAGAGCCCATAGTGCCTCCACCTGATTCACATTATAGGAATCCAGAGCCCACAGTGCCTCCACCCACAATTTGGTAGGAATCCATAACACACTACTCTCCACTTGATAGGATCCATGTGAATATAGAGAACTTGCTCTCCACCTAATAAACAACACAAGATTCTATAGCACTGTCCAATGACTCCAACTATTGTTCCCTTTTATTTCATGAGATTTTTTTTCCTTCGCTATCTCCATTATTGCCATTCACATTCCTTACCTGTGTATTCTCCCAAATTCCTCCATCACCCATATTCATATGTTCTTTCTTTCCTTTTTCATGTTGAATTCTCAATATGTCTCTCCCTTGACAGGGGTTGTATGAGCTTGTCCCCTCAAATAGGAACCCCATACTCCTTCAATGCCTGTGCTAACATGGTCATAAATTTTGTAAGAAGATACGTGGTAAGCTAATGCACTAGATTGGGTTAACTCCTTTCCCAAGAAAATCCTCTTCCATATATTCTGAATATGTGTCCTCCTCTCAATCTAGTCATTATTTATAATTTACATCAATTTATAGAAACAATTCATAAAATAATATTTATATGGGTGACAAAAAGAGTTGTTACAAACCATACCCTCTTAGAAGAACATTTCCCTCGATGTTCTACATCCAAAGACAAAATTCATAATGAGATTTATATATAAATGACTATGTTTACATTTTCTTACACAACAAACAAAAATGGGTGTGATGTGCTCATTTGATCAACCATTTCCAAAGTTTCTTCATTTGGTCTAAAGTGCTTCCACAACACCTTGACCTACACGATTACTAGATTTTGGAGAGCGACCTACCTGTGATACACAATCCACCATAGTTCTGGTTGGAATTATCCTCTGGATTCCAAATAGATCACATAGAAATCAATAACATGATTAGAATTATTTACATACTTTTTAAGAAAATAATTATGGAGAAAATCATGTGCTTTCATTGTTGATGGAAAGGCTAGTGTGTAATCCACTGGCCCCACCCTTTCTAAAATTTCAAATGGTCCACAAAATATTGGTGCCAACTTGACACAAGATCCAATTCTTAGTGAACTCTTCCTTGGCTTGATGTGGATATAAATATGTTCCCCCACTTGAAATCCTTTATATATTCTATGTTGATATGCATAACTCTTTTTCCTATCTTGAGCTACTTGCAATTTATGCCGGATAATAACAATTTCCTATTCCATTTCCTTCGACATATGAAGTCCAATATGTACCATGTTCACAAGATCATTCTAGTTGATCGGTGTATTACACTTTATTCCATATAGAGCCTCATAAGGACCCTTATTTAATGATTCTTGGTATTGATTGTTATAGGAAAATTCTAACAAAGGAAGGAATTATTGCCACCTCTTTGGTTGATGCATGACATACATTCTTAGCATGTATTCCAACACCTTTTTTACTATTTCAGTTTTTCCATCCATTTGAGGGTGATACATTGTGCTAAATGATGACTTTGTTCCAAGGCCAACAAATGACACTTTCCAAAACTTTGAAGTGAACTTGGCATATCAATCTAAAATAATCTTTTGTGGCATTTCATGCAATCTAAACACTTCATGAAATTTTTAGCAATGTCACTTTCTTGATGATTGGATTGGACAACTATAAAATTATTTTCCTTACTCGTCCACCACTACCATTATGATATCATGTTATCTAGGTGTCCTTGGCATCACTGTGATGGAGTCCATAGAAATGAATTTCCACTCCCACTCAATAATTATGATTGGTTGTAACAATCCAACTAGATGTCCATTCTCCACATTCACTTGTTAGCACTCCAAGAACTTGGAAATGTACTAAGAAACATTTTTTCATACCCATCCAATAGTATATATTTTTCATATATGTTATCATTTTTTGATAACTAGGATGACCTGAATAAGTTCTTTTATAAAAATCATCAGAGATGAGCTTCTTCAAGTTGTCCATGCAAGGTGTATAGTACCTTCCTTTCAATTTAAACAACCCATCCTCTATGTGTGAGTAATTATTATTCTATTCTTCTTATGGTTCCTACTGCAAGAATTATTTTACTTGTTGGCAATGCTCATTTTGATGCATTTCCTATTTAATATTTTCTTTAATTTCAAGTTCACAAGTATGAATGGCTACTACATGAGCTACTTAAAGCCTTTTTCTAAGTGCATCTACCACTTTGTTTTCCTTGCCCTTGACATACTTGATTTCAAAATCAAATTCATTTATCAATGCTAGCCACCTTTCTTGTCTTGCATTCATCTTGGGTTGGTCAAATAAATACTTCAACCCTACATGGTCTCAAATCAAAACACAATTCTTTCCAAGGAGGTAATGCCTCCACTTTTTTAATGCATGAACTAATCATTGCCACCAAGTCATGAGTGACATAATTTCTCTCATGCTCATTCATCTTCCTTGATTCCTAACATACTAGTTATCCTTCTTGCATTAGGAATCCATTGAGCCCCTTTTTAAAGGAATCCATGTACACCACAAAATACTTTTCCAAGTTTGTTATTCTCAATATTGGTGCATGTGTTAGCAGATATTTTAACTGCTCAAATTTGGTTGCACATTTTGTTGTCCAATGGAATTTAGCTCCTTTTCTTTGTAATGTTATGATTCGATGTCCAATCCTATGCAAATTGTGAATGGACCTTTTGTAATACCCAATCAAATCCTTAAAGGATCTAACTTCTGTCACATTATGAGGAGTAGGTTACTCCATGAAGGCTTTAATATTCTCAATATCTACTACTACTCATTCCTTGGAAACAATGTGTCCCAAGTACTAAACTTCTGATTAAAAGAAATTAGTTTGCTGATATTGGAATAAAGGTTGTCCTACCTGAACAATTATAAAATTGTTTCCAAATGTTCTCCAAGTTCCTCCTTAGTTTTAGAATAAAGCAAAATTTCATCTACAAAGAATAGCACAAAGTTGTCCAAATATTCACTTAAAATAGTGTTCATTAGACACATAAATGTTGTTGGAGCATTGGTGAGTCCAAATGGAATCACCACAAATTCATAATTCCCATAATTATTTTTGAAGGTTGTCTTCATTCTTAATTCATACCCCATGATAGCCAAACCTTAGGTCTATCTTTGAGAACACTGAAACTCCTCTCAGCTGGTCAAATAGGTCATCCATCCTTAGTAGAAGATACTTATTCTTAATTTTGGTTTTATTGAGATGCCTATAGTCAATGCACAACCTCAATGTGGCATCCTTATTTTATATGAACAATACCGGACCTCCCTAGCATGATATGATGGGTTTTATATATCCCCTATCTAACATTTATTTCAATTCTATTTTTTGATCTACCAACTCAAGTGTGATCATACAGTATGGAGCTCTTGATACTAGTGTTGATCATATAAATATTTCAATTGAGAAGTCAATTTCTCTTCTTGGTGGAAATCTTGGAATTTCCTTAGGAAACACATATCTAAACTATTTTAAAATTGGATATTATTCAACCTTATCTCTATCTACTTCAGATTCATTGTTCACCTGGAAAAGGTATAGTTCCCACCCATTTCGACAACATCTCTTCATCTACAGTGTTGTTAATTTATGAACAATGACATGTTTTCTTACTCGTTGCAAAATCATCATTTCCTCTTTGTCATTGAGACATTCTATTGATTTGTTTTAGCAGTTGATTTTCCTTTTGTGGCCCACTATCTAGTCCATGTTGACCAACACATTATATGTGCTCAATGGTAGCATGTTCAGGTTTGTAGATGTGGGCATGCTATTTATAACTAATGTGCATGAATTCACCATATCTTCAACTCATCTCTTAGTTCTCGTGGTTAGCTAAACTAATCACGGCCTTTTGTAGCTTGATACTCAATTCCAGTCTTTTTCATAAGGGCATATAAATCTTGATATGTGAGAGGTAAGATATTTGATGATGGTAACAAAAATTCTCCTAACAATCTACAACATAAAAAATCGATAATTAGGGTAAACAATATTATTTGTAAATAGTGCATTCCTATTTTACACATTAGTTAACCAAAAAAAAGGAAGAAGATCAAAATTTATGTATAATATGTGATGAAACATATTACATAACTTTGGATCTATGTCATACAAGTGTTTTACAAACTATTCAAAACCTTTAAGTTGACAAAAAATAATATAGTGGGGAGAATATTCTCTTTTGAGACTTCATAAAGTGGTGTCATTTCCTTTTCTACCAGAGACGTTCATTAATAGTATCATCATTGTCCTCCTATTGATCATTGATTGGTTGAGCGAAAAATTATTGGATCAATTGATTTGTCCCGTCATATTCAACTATGTTATTATTGTGATGCTCTTCCATAGGATCATTAATTTGATCTTCAATCTTTGTTTGATGTTCCTCATCTTCTACAACATAATTTCTAGTACTACTACTTGGGGAATTCAAACACTGGCTAGGGGGTCATCTTGAATTTATAATTACAAACAGTCATGTATAATTAGTCTACATAACAAATATTATAAAAATATAAAATTTTATAAATATGATTATTTTTAAACACAACAAATAATGAATATATAACTTCCCAAGGGATGATATTCCTTCAACCCCATTGAATGTGCCCATGCTTCCTACATTGTATTTTAGTTGTTTCTTTTAAAAATCTTATGTGATGTAAGGCCCCACATTTAATGCAAGGGAAATAACATTTCTCATCATCCCCTTGATTTCCCCCCTAGTCTAATTTCTGTTGACATCTTCCTCAAAAAAATATTCGGATGATTATGTTATAAAATTGAGTGGTGTACTAGAGTCTATAATAGATCTCTTTCTCTCTCTCTCTCTTCTCCGTCCTCTCTCCTCTTCTGATATCTATATATATATATATATATATATATATATATATATATATAATATAATAATATAATATTAATATATATATATAGTATATATATATATTTTGTGTGTGTGTTGTGTGTGTGTGTGTGTTTCACATAATAAGAATACCCTATAATATCTTAGAATCTTTATAGTTATAACAAAAATGTCGCAACATATTTATAAATTTATGTATTATTGGAATTTTGATGATAGTTGAGCAAGTCAAGGTTGATTAGTGAAAAAGTAATCGACCATTTCATGTATAGCTCAACAGAGAGAATGGATTGGTCAAAAAGTGGATTATCATCGGTATTGCAACGAATGTGGGATACTGTCTTATAAAAATATGTAGAATACCATCACAATTAAAATAATGTGGAGATATGTCATCACAAGACCAATGAACATGGGATGATTAAAAGAAATTTAAAAAATTGATATTAATTCCTATAATTTTTGTCAATACGGTCAATTTTACCTGTACCATCATATTATTTAATCAATATTTATTTCTATATGTAGTAGTTCATGGTCAAATCTGGTTTAGGGTTTCATAAGGGAGAACCTAGCTCACAGACACATGCAAACAATATTGCAATACCTAAGAATCCTAGATTAGAAGATAAAAACAACATGAGTATAAAAGGAGGAAGGAAGAAACAAAATCAGCAACTGAGAATGCACCAAGAGGAGCACCTATGACAAAAAGACCATTCACTCCAAGTGAAGACTATAAAAAATATGGAATATTTCAAAGGAGAGATAACAATCCTTTTGCTCCTTTGATGGATGAGGACAAATGCTACATTTGTCATAACTATGGAAACGTTGCATCCACCTGTAGAAGAATATTGTTTGGATCGCGTCAACATAATATGCAATAGTTTGGGAAACAAAACAAAACATCAACCTTCAAGTATACTAGTTCATTTCATGGTTGTTGTTTTTTGTGTAACTTGTTTGGCCATAAGGCATTTGATTGTATATCTCATGCATGGAGTAGAAGCATGATCAATGCAAGATAGAGATATAATATGAACAACTAAGGATATGATCATCTTCCTTCATATTTTTCTCATGTGAGATGCTACACTTGTGACAATCTTGGTCACATGGCTATAGATTGTAAGTTTTTTAGTTTTTGAAGGAAAAATAGGCAAAAGGATAAGATTATCAAAAGTAGGCTTATAAGAAAACTATAGAATGTGCATATTAAGAAGTATCATACTTGAGTGTGGAAGAGGAGAAAGGAGAAACAAGTGAAGTGTGTTATCGTTGATTGCACATTTGATTAAGATGATCAATTGCACATAGAGAAAGGATGTTCCCATCATATGTCAGGGGACAAGAGTAGTTTCCTCTACTTGAAGGAAACTAAAGATGACCATGTTATTATTAGAGACAATACACCTACTAAGGTGTTTGGAAAAGGTAAGGCCAACCTTGGTGATGAGAAAACAAATGTAGTTGATGTGGTGTTGGTTGAAGGCTTGAAGTATAACATCTTGAGTGTTAGTCAGATGGTTGATGGAGGCAAAGAAATCATCATCAACTACAAAGGTTGCAACATCCATAAAGAAGGGTTAAAGAGGCTAACAGTGAGATAAATTAGCACCCCAGGTAATTTGTACATGCTAAAGGGGAAAGTAGGTAAAATAAATAGATTGAAGATAATATCTTCCTCTTGATATTATGAGTATGAGGAGCTCATTCCTAATGCAATCCATTATTATCAAATTTATTCACAAGAAGACTATAGAAAAGTAATGTGAGGTCAACATGGTCTCAGGGGGAGCATATGGTAGCAATATGGATCACATGAAGAACTATTGAAGATGTAGTGAAACAGAAGAAGAATGATATGTATGAGATCCTATATGCATAATTAGGTATGTAGGATCAACATGAATGTACATGAGATTAGGGGGAGCTATATATGGAATTAATGTTTCTAGGATTGCATTTCTTTTATATTGTTTTCGCTCACTTTTGTAGCATATTCATATTTTGTAAACATGAGGGAATAAGCATGTAGATCATACATGAATGTTTCTATTTACCTTTTGGAAATTTGGTTGAGAAGCCCTTGTATTAGCTATCCATAAAAAAGTACGACTTGTTTTGGGCATGCAATAAAGGGAGTCATTTTATTTATGCCATGTAAGAACCTTTCAGTGCATTGACGTAGCCCTGTACTTGTACCGGTTAGCCTTGCACTATCATTGTATATCATTTGTCGTGGCTTGTTGTGAAGTCATAGTTTGTGCAGTCTCTTGCAGCAAGGAGGCTTGAAGTAGAAAAACAAAAAACTATTGCACAACAACACTGTGTTGATGATTATAGCTTGAGTACATGCTAGGGGGAGTATGGTCAAAAGGAGGAAGGTCACGGTCCTGGAATAGTTGAATTCAAATTACATTGTTGTAGGAGCCACATCTGTGAGTGGCATTTTGTTTGGATTCTAATGATTATTTTATAGGTGTGTTGTTCCTTATCATATATTATCATACATTATCAGATTATTTTATAGGTGTGTTGTTCCTTATCATATATTGTCAGCATGGTGTTCAAAGGGAGAGTGAACCCAGTTGTTTCTACCCTTTTCCATTGATGTCGAAGGGTGAGAGTAAGACCAGCAACCATTGGAAGATGAAACCATATAGCTGGCTAAAGAAGATTAGCTAGTGTTGTGAATGAGTGCTACCATCAGTGCTAAAGAGGGAGATTATTGGCAACATGGTGTTCGCATTGATGTTAATATTGAAATGTGAGCCATCTTGTGCATTGATGTCAACTAGCTATAACAAAGCTTGTACATTTTTTTGACTAATGCTTTTAGATGATCTAGAGGCGTACAAGTGCTTGGAAGAATCATTGCAAGTGGCTTGAAGCAATATTTCAGTTCTAGGCAGAGTCTTTTTGGGTTTTACGAAAACAAGGGAGAAGACATAGGGTTGAAAAACCATATTTCTAGTGTGATACCAACATCCACAACCTAAGTAAGTGATCTTAACCAACATTTTCATCATGTAGGTTACAAAAACAAATCATGAGCTCTTACCAAAGGGATTTTCCATGGTTTTGGTGTGAATGAAAAAGATTGACTTGGTCTACAATGCTCATCTATTGATCTATTTGTAGCATTGATATGGTCTCCAAAGAAGTGGTGAAATGTGTTAATACATCCATATCCAATCTCCACCTATGGTGCACTTGATGTTATCAAGATTAATCACTTTGATTAGGTCATCAAATGTGAAGTTGATCATGAGTAATGAATGCATCATAGGTTTTGTCCAAAATAGTGTCTTGGGTAATTAGTTTAATTTTTGTGGTGTGGATCAATTTGAAGTTTATATGTTATACTTCTTAAGGGACAAATGCATATTCTTGTAGAGCGATTAAACATTATTTGGTAGTGTGGCTTCTAGTGTACAAAGTGAATAAATGGAGCATTAAAATGATAGAATTAGAGCACTGATTGCATATTTCAATGTGTGAATGATTAGATCAAATGAACATTGTGTATGGTTTGATGTATGATAGACTAACTGAGAGTGTAGATTGTGAGTTTGTATGGATGAACGAAAATGCACTTTGGTGCATAGGATGCCTCTATATGGTGAATATGAAGTGTTTTTTTTATGCATATAGCTTGATCGAATCATGTATACCCCTATAGATTGATATCAACCTTCTTATTATGTAATGTGTGATTTGAAGTGATTGGAGGCAAGTGTATTCATCTTTAAATTCCAAAGGTTGTGTAACGTGTGTATGTAGTGTGAAGAGTGAATTGTAGACTAATGCAATGGGTAAGTTACTAGTTTGTTGATCGACTTGTGTAGTGTGCAATTGTTCGTGGTCTGGTGTGTTACTAGTGAGTGAAGAATGTAGTTCATTGGTTGTAGTGTAATGATGAGGATGTTGTATCCAATATACTATGTGATCTATCTAATGTAAGGTGTGTTACTAATTTTAGATGTTGTGCATGTGTCTAATGTGCATCCTCAAAATTTGGCGGAATCTTGGAAGATGTGACATGATTTGGTTCTAAATGACAAAGTGGTTGCCTACAAGTAGACAAAGTGCATTTTGGCAATCGAGTAGTGCACGATATGGTTATGTCTTGCTATGCATTGTAGATATGATGGTGTGAGTATGATATAGTATAGCTACTTCAATTTTGGAGCTCATGACCTAGTTACCAGAGGGCTTGAAATGTCTTGTTGCATGGGATAGTGTCCTCAGGGATACTAGTTTATTATAGTGTGATACATGTGCTATAGATGACATTTAATGTGATTGTTGATGTGTTATGTTTTGAGCCATGTATATGATGTGCCTTTTTTTCTTTTTCTTTTTTATGTGACGTATTATTGCTAAATCCATGTAAAGTGGTGTAGAGGTCAGAGTATTGAGTTATAATGTCTTGAGAGTGTTTGTATGACTAAATGGAGTATGTTTTTGTGGATGTCTTGAGCAGATTTTGATAAGCTAGGGTTTGACAATGTACTATTGATGTATGGAGCAGAGTGGTTGATGAGCATGTGTTTGTAAGTAGAGAGGTTTTTTTATGCTTTTGTATTGTGATTGAGCATAGAGAAACTGTGGATATATTATGAAAATTGATGAAATGAGGTCCACAATGTTTTGAGTATAGGTGGGTCCAATTTGAAAATATATGAAATGAGGTACAAAAGGTTTTGAAGGTTCGGGCCTTTAGTAGAAAGTGGTGGCTTTTTGGTATAGGGAGTAGTGGCTTCCTTTAGGTGGTGGCCTCAGAAACTATTTGGGGATTAGAACCATGAACAGATCAATATTTGTAGGGCTAATTGGTAGTGGGTGCTTCCAAGAAGGTGGGTTCTTGCTACCTATTGGGGGTGGTGCCGCCATCAGATGAGTGCTTTTGAGTAGTTTCAGAATTCATGGATTTCATCAGGTAGTAGCCTGGAGCGAGTGGGTTCTCACATATGACAAGTCAGGGCTTTCATACTAGTGGGTGCCAATATATGATGTAAAAGAAGATTTCCATGATAGTAATAAGAAGAAGTAAAGTGTACAATGGTTTTTCTCTCAAAAGAGTTTCCACATTACATTGAGTGTCTATATTTCCATTGTAGTGTTGGACTTTTCCTTGTGTTGATGTCAACCTCGATTGTATCACACCCTTTGTGATTGGAAGAAAATCTGTAGAAGGATGCACAGGTACCTGACAAGGTATACCTTTATGTTTTTGTGTTGATGCTTGCAGATAACATGTTTGGAGGCTTTTGTCATGATTATCAGAGGCATTTCATGGGATTAGAGAGGTTCTACATGTCGAAGAAGTATATGAACAAGTATTGTAAGTAATGAAGTTGAGTATACATTAGAATGAAGGCATTAAAGGGGTAACACAGGTCTCTAGTGGTGATTTTTAATGAAAAAATGAAGGTGATAAACAAATTGCAAGAGTAAATTTTATGTATTTTGGGTAATGGACCAAGTTAAAAAATGCATAAAGTAATGAATTTTAAACTTAGTTAACAACCAAAACAGAGACAAAATACCATATCAAAAACACATAATAGAAAACATGATAAAGGAGTTCAGCCCTCTTTAAGGCTACATCTCCTGGTCTAGCTTCTAATGCACGGCCTCTTTCATTTAGTGCTCAAATTTGTGTTTAAATGGATTTAAAATGTTCAAAATGCAAAACATATGTCTTCAATGGATCAAGAACTATCAGAAACCCCCATCTAGGTCTTTCTGCACCTCATTTGGCCAAAAAATGAGAAAGTAATGCTCCTTTGAAGTTTTTCCCTACTTACCTAGCTAACCATCCTCCAATTTGCCTCAAACCTGGCTTGAGCGCCCCAAACCCAGAACCGAAGCCCGAATCTGGCCTACAATTACTCCTGACAGGTGAAATTGTTAGACACTTTAAATGTCCAATAACCCCAATTTTCCAAAAAATGTGATCATATGGGGGCACGTGCCCACGGGCTAGGGTGAACCAGTAGCCCCCATTAGCTAGATCCCAACAAAATTCCACTTGGTCACATTGGCATCCATAAAATCGGGCTTCAGTGCTAAATATCCATGAGTCGAATTTAAGGACTAGGTTGTGGTCACTTGAGGCCCATGTGGCCTGGGGCTAGCTCCTGCTCTGCACTCTAAGGGATGGCCCCATCCAAAGCTCCCACATTGTGGTTATATGGGCGTTAATGTGACCCTAAATCCATGCTAGGGGCTGAAACTACAAGCGCCAATATCTGGAGGGCTCGGTCATGTGGCGAACCATGTGGCTCGGGACTAGACCCTCTCCATGCCCTAGGTGTTGGCCCCTCCTCCAAGCTCCGATTGTGGTCCTATGTGATGAGGTATGTGTGTGTTGTGAGCTGGGGGTTAGGGCTAAGCCCTAGCCCATGCTCCTACCCCTTGGTTCTAAGGGTACGAGGACCATAGCTTGGGCTTAGCCCTGACCATAACTCTAAATGTGTTTTGCACTCCATGAAAAATATAATGTGGGGATTTATGTGATTAATAAAAAAACCTATGGTATGGTGGTAGAAAGTCTTGTATCTTGGAGTTAGGTCATGTGTTTGACCCCAATGCAGTCCTTTGGCCCTTAACAAATTTTAACATGCCACAAGGAGTCCACATGCCATCCATCCATTGGTCCACGTGTCCTCCAACCATTGAAGCCTAGAAACATAGTTAGCCCAAAAATATAATAAAAAATTATGAGACAATGAAATTCCAATATTTTTTTACCAATCTAGAGAGGCCAAGCGATAGCATGCTAGTGACCCAAAAATGCACAGTTAGCTTGTCACCCACACTTTTTTTACCTATTTGGGAATTCAACCAGAATGCAATATTAGGAGCATATGATATCAATTTTGAACGATTCAAGTTGCATTAGATTCAAATCGCCTATATATACACACTAGTATAGGTTTTGAGCACTTTTGAACACTTTGAATTTTGAGCACTAAACTGATCCCCTAGACCACTCCTCCCAAATGGAAGATTTTGGACCCCCAAAAGACTGTTTTCAGTTAGCAAACAGATGAGGGTACAGTTCCCTCACCTTTCCCTTTTCAGTCCATTTTGTTTTGCCCGGTTTTGTAACTTTGAACCAAATATGAAGATGCTTCTTGTTCCTTCTTCTTGAAGTTCATGTTTCTCTGTCAAGGATAGGACCTTGCTACAATTCTTTAGGATTTTTAGAAGAGAATATGTTTGTTAAAGAAACCTAAACATTCTCTCCAACATCTTCAATCAAAGGAGGCTTACCCATTTTCAAGTTCTTTTCACCTTGAAGTTTTTCTTTGTTGATGCAAAGCCTTACTTCATATCCAACTTGAAAAATATAGCCAACACGATGTTGATCATGTTCAACCTTTTTTTTGGCTTGAACCTTTACCAAATGCGAATGCCATTTCCATGCACTATCATTCTTCAAATAAAAAACACTAGGAGATCCACAAGATTATGTTTTTTAACTAATATTCCCTTTTTCAAGTAGCTCTTATCTCAAGGGATCTATTTAAACATTAGTACGGATGCAAAAATGAATATCTAGATGGATCTCCTTATTCACTTTGTTTTGCAAGGACACTAAATTTTGTTGGATAATAGAAAGTGAAATCATTTGAGTGCATTAAAAGAAAAGTTCACTACAATTTGTATTTTTCAATGTCCTTGGTGGGAGATTCATTTTAACATCCATATTAATGTATTGAAAACAAAAATGGGTTGTTTTGAGTTAAAAAGTAAAGCAATTTCATCAATTTACTTATTAGCAATAGTTTATGTCATACAAAGCTAAATTACACATTAGTAAAGAAAAAATTCTTGCAACAATCTATGACCCAAGTAAGACATTCATTAAATATTCATTCTTTGTTGATATAGATTGTGATTCCATTCTATATAAATAAAAAGAAAAATATTATATTATTATAGTAATCTCATTTCACAATACTCCAAGGGCATATAAAAATAAATAGTTTTGTACATTTTTTTAATCAAAATTAATCAATATTACATAAATTTGTACATAACACCTACTTAGATAAACATCTCTCTACCATCTTAGAAACTTTTCTACCTCATACAACCAACTATTTGCCAATTTAAACATGAAAAAAATGCAAAATCATTACGCTAAAAAGCTAAACTTCGGTGTGAAACATGACGGTGGAAAAGGCCTAAAGAATCTTGGGAAGAAAGTGTATGTACATTTTGCACATCAGAAAAACATTTCATTTTGGAATGTGAAGCATTCAACCCTAAAGGACCTTGGGAAGAAAAGGTGTGTTCATTTTGCAAGTTGGAAAAAACATTTCATTTTGGAATGTGATGCATTCAACCACATAAGAGAAAGTTATGAGAACATGTTAACATTAATTTCTTGGCACTGTTTTTTAAGCAAGGGGATTGTTGAAAGGTTGGGTCATCGCATCATCAATTTGAATCAGAAAAGCATTGAATTGCAAAGACCAAAAAACAGGGAAACTAATGGTCTAATAAAATATTTTTAGTCTAGTGAAGCTTAAAATATCATTTCATATGCATGTCAAATATCAACCTTTTAACCTACTACTCTATTACCAATTAGGAACTACTTTGGTGTCACCACCCTGCCTTGATATAATTATTCATTTTCATGGACACAAAAAAATGATTAAATGCCATGTCAGAATACTAATTCAATTGTGTTGTTAGACATTCAAACAAGAATAAAATTCAGAACTACTTACTTGTCACCACACTGCCTCGATATGATTATTCATTTTCATGGACACAAAAGAATCATTAAATGCAAATGCCATGTCAGAATACTAATTCAATTGTGTTGTTAGACATTCAAACATGAATAAAATTCGAAACTACTTGCGTGTCACCACCCTGCCTCGATATGATTATTCATTTTCATGGACACAAAAGAATCATTAAATCCATGTCAGAATACTAATTCAATTGTGTTGGATAAGAGTAATTTGCACACGCTTCCAATAAAAACCATGACTTCAAAAAGTTTATTCATAAAATGCTTAAAACCCTAGTTCTAATTACTGACCACCGTAATGCGATGGACGTTGTAAGCGACGGCCATAATCTTGCTGCTCTGGTAAATTCCTGTTCGCATACCGACCACCATTACCATATCTGAAGAAATGTTCTTGAGATAACGGTGCAGGTACAACCATGTTTGCAGGGTGACCACCATTAACATATCTGAAGAAATGTTGTGGAGGTAACAGTGCACCTAGGTCAGGTGCAGCCATGTTTGCTAGCTGACCACCATTACCATATCTGACGAAATGCTGTGGAGGTAACGGTGTAGGTGCAGCCATGTTTGCAGGCTGACCACCATTACCATATCTGACGAAATGCTGTGGAGGTAACGGTGCAGCTACAGCCATGTTTGCACGCTGACCACCATTACCATATCTGA